>JABSTR010003042.1:0-85800 GCA_013339765.2 Haemaphysalis longicornis | reverse complement strand
TACGTTGAAAATGCGTTACTGTGGTGCATTCTATTCGACAGAACACACACGACGTCTTTCAGGCCATACTCATGCATTAGGCTATTTAAAACCATCGCACTCACGTCATGCGTCGGCGGCTTTCTTGCTCTATCTGCACTCACATACACGCAGTTAAAATCGCCAAGAAATATTACACGCATTTCGCAGTTTAAATACACTTTGAAACTTTCAAAAAACGGGGCGACGATATACTTCCTTGTTTGCGCACACGCACATATCATCATCCATGGAATTTTCCAAGTACAAAAAATCGCACACAATAAAGCGACCACTCTCGCAAACACTGACATTTTCTTCAGTAATTCCCTCAGAATTACGCAAGAAAAGCCCGCATCCGGCTTGTGCGCCGATCAAGTGGGACATGCAAACGTTATATCGGGCTCTTAAAGTTGCACCATCCGGTCCGTTTGCTCCTGACTTCAATTTTCGTCTCTTGAATGGCGATTATGTCGATATCGTCGTCCACAAAAAGGTGGTTAAGCTGGTACTGGCTCTTTTTCGACGACAGGCTCCTAACGTCAATTGTTGCTACCTTGAATGCTCAAAGGCGATTCTCTGCCATTCACGTTCAAGAGCGTGTAGCCAGGATGGGGCTTGCATACGGGCCAAGAAGAGAGGCGGAACGCTATAGCCAACCAAGTGCACCGTTGAAATGACATAGACGCTGTCTTGCGCTTCATACCAATTTATGGCACATACCTATTCCGACGTCGACAGTACCGTTATGGGATATGTGGGTGCAGGATTGAGCTATCATGACATTCCGGGCGCAGAGCATTTGTTTTGATTCTTATCGTGGGCGTTGGCTTTGGACCTGGCCGCGCGTTTGCCCGGGCGAACGCTGTCCTCTTTGGGTGAGATGCGGAAGCCAGCGGACGTAATAATCCCGGCCCGCTAGTTATAAAGAACTTTGAGCGGCACCAAGTTCAGAATACATTTGAGATGCAACAGCCGGGGACTCGACGAAGGGAGTGGGGACGCCAACACTGCAGTTTCTCAGCCTGGCACCCTCATGCAGGCTGCGTCAATTTCTTCTCATTGGGTATCGGTATTTTTTCTTTTTAAACGAAAATTCCGTCCGCAATGATTGCGCCCAAGAGGAGTTCCTGATCGAAGTATTTTAAACGGAACAACCCCAGACGAGTTTTCCGCAATTCCCAGTGGCCCACGCAACTGTGAAAGCAAAAAATTGCCCACGCAGGCAGTGTCCTACTTCAATGCATAAAACATTCAAAAGCCGTAGTTACAACGTAAAAGTTTATAAGCACGAAGTTGACAACGCAATAAAGGCCTCCACGAAGTGCTATGCAAAGGCCATAAACAAGGACCAGTTGTTATTCGGAAAAAGGTGAGTCACGATACCGGCAGTTACCTCCTGTGAAGGTATGCAGGAGTGGACAGACAGCTTGCGTAGAAAGGCAATGAGAAGACAAGGTAGATAATTTGAGACGAGGCGCATGACACTGACGCTCATATGTGACGACCACATGAGACGACCCTACGTGAGACGACAATGAAGGCAATCTTGATCAGGGGACGTGAATGAAAGTGCTTACAATGTGGGCCTGCTCTCTACGGCAGGCCAAGGAATGAGGCACACGCGTTGCGTGAAAAAACTCTTTACAACATCCTCCACCTGTCGACCGTCCGGGCATACACACACACACAAGACAAGAAAACAACACGCTCGTCCCGAGTTCCCAGTGTCCCCGCGCGCGGTTCTTCGCCACCACCGCCAGTCACCTACCCGTCCACGCGCGCCATCTCTCCGGCGACAAAGCCGCACGTTAGGCGAGGAGGGCGAGGGAAGGGAAGGGAGCCATGGCGAGGGACTCCGGGAGACACCCCCTGAGGCAAGAAAGTGTCGGGCCAAGGCGCTCCCCACAACTGAGACACGAGAGCCCATTGTCGATGCCAGAACTATGGCCATGGCACTGACATTTGCGGGTCGAGGTGATTTGCGCGAAGTGCTATACCGTTCACCTGTACACCTGTAAGCCTAATACTTGCGGCACGATACAGAACATATTTAGACATGGCAATATGTGATCCCCGTTCATCATTGCACCCAAAAGATAAAAAATTACCTTTATTTGCGAAAAAAGCACGTATAATTGATATAAGGAAATACCTTTAAACTGCTGTCACTCAAAAACCGGCCACTGGAGTCAGAACTCGTGGCTCAGGTGGGATTGTTAAAAAGCGAATAAGTAGATGGCGCTATGTTATACTGGAATCCCCCAAAAGCCCCTTCGAACCAACAACACGTGGAGTAACACGCCTTGTAACCCGACAGTCAAGAGCGATGTACGCAGCTCCGCACAAACAAATGACGCTACAGGTGGCCTAGTTCCTGCGGAAAATACCCATCAATACATCTATGCACAAGTCCATGTGGGCGCAGATGCTGCGCCACAAGCACCCGTAATTGGCAGAAAACTGCAAGGAATGTGGAGGAAACTGCATCTCTTTTCCACGCAACATGGTCGGGCCCCCGAATCTGGGAGTCAAACCAAGGCCTCAGCATTCGCCCATACCCTAACGCTACTGAGTAATTGGAAGCGTCCTGGTTGGCACCTCACCACTGGGCAAGCTCGACCGGCGAGGCAATACTTTGCGTTCGGGGGGTAGGGTTTGGAACGTCCAACAGAGATTATATTGTCAACACAGCGCGAAAAAAGACCAGGGACGAACGAAGACGACAAACAAGCGCTGACTTCCAACTAAAATTTAATGAAAAGAAACTTTCCGTCGTCTTCGTTCGTCCCTGGTCTTTTTCGCGCTGTGTTGACAATGAATTACCAACTAGCCGGAACCCTTACGCTTTTAGAGATTATGGCTTGATGATGATGATGATGATGTGGCTATCCCTTTGTATCGGGTGAGCACAGTTTTGCACCCTAGCCGTCGCTGCAAACTATATCTACAGGAAGGAGATTATCAGAGGGAAGGATAGGCATGGCATAGGGCAAGCACTGTCTGCAGTGTCACCGCGTGCAGCACTTTTGTCTCTGGGCCCTGGTTGCCGGGTCCGCCACCACCACTGGCGCAGTCTCTCCTTGGACGTCGTCACCAACGTGGAGCTGGTGTCGTTGTCGCAGGTCTCGAGTCCCAACGCTTGCGGTAGAGTGGTGCCCTCTGGGGGGTTGGCGACAACACAGCACACTGCGTGATCACGTGCCGTCCCACTCTCCTGTGCTTCCCCGCAGCTCGGCAGATGGCACTTTGCACATCTGCTGGGATTAAGGTCCCTGTATTTTTCAAAGGTAGCGCAAACCATTGTACAAAGTAGAGAGGAGAATTTTCTCCCCGCCCTCTACTTCTCTCCTTCCCACTGCGCCCTTTTCTGCTGCCCCTATTGGACCAGGCGCAACACGTGACCAATGAACCCTGTTGACCCCTCGTCAGTTTCGGTTTCGTCGGGTAACGACGCCATTAGGGAGCGTACTGCTCCTCGCTCCCATGTGCGCTGCCTTTCGCAAGGCGGCCTCGGCTGCAGTGTAATGCCGACCTGCTGTGCCGTTGGCTGCTCCAGCAGCATTGCAAAAGGCGACAAGCTTTTTGTGGTTCCACGAGGGAAAAATGATACCGAGCGGAGTGGTATGGCTGCATCGCATAGGCGGAAAAAACTTCGATTGTCATTGAGGGAGGCTTTGCGAGGTAAGCAGTCACTACAAAACTTTTTCGCGTAGACATGCCTCTGGAAGGCTTTAGATGAAGCTCAGCCTTGGTACTGACGTTCAGGTTAAACAGAAAAAAAGCAGCTTGATGTTCCGTCCGTCGACGCTTTCTCCCATGATTTCAACAACGATGACAGCCCGATCGTGTTTAGCTCGCTCGTATTGGATCGGGTATTCGAAAACGGCCACAATATAATTACTGCCAAATGTTTGGCGTTCGCGATTGCTTTCTATTTACCGGAGAGCAATCACGTGATCTTTTTGATCTTTTTCCTTTAATTTTTTTAGCTTGAACTTTGATTACCTGAAGGCAAAATTTCGCCGTTCATTGTTTTTTCGTGGTTTATTATGTTCTCAGTTTGTATTCTTTCATATTATAACCATTTCTGTGTACTTGCACGCGAATTTTGTGCGTGCTTGTACAGCTAATATAAGATAGTGCATAGTTAATATAATGTTGTATAGTTGTTTATTTGTGAAATGCATGGATGCTTTTGTTCAAGTCTCGAACATACTTGCGAACACTTTCGATTAACAAATAGTGAGGAACCTAGTGAATGCAAGAACACCATCCTGTTTTCGCGGCTGTTTGCATTTTTTAAACATAAGAAGCAAAATGTTTTGATTCAGCAATATTTCTTCAGCCAAACTGCAAAGAATGCCATAGAGGATGTCTGTATCTTTCAGAAACACTTACGACGAGGGAATCAGTTTGAACCAGTAATTCTGTCAAAACAAACTGGCCTCAAGAAAGTCAAGCCAAATGCGGTTCCTTCCATATTTGCGCATCGGCCTCTTCGAAAGAGCGCAAACCACCCCGCGGAAGGGTAATGAAATGAAACCACCCGCGGAAGGGTAAATAAAATCTACTTTCGATCCACTGAAGGTTTGTGTATTTTATGAATGAATCGTATACACAGTCCCCGATTGATTGATTGATTGTAGGGTTTAACGCGCCGACGCAACGCAAGCGATGAGGCGCGCCGTACAGGAGGGCTCTGGATTAATTTGACCACCTGGGGATCTTTACGTGCGCCGAAATCTCGTACACACGGGCGTTTTTGCTTTCCGCATCCATCAGAAAAGCGGCCTGGAATAGAACCCGCGACCTCGTGCTCAGCAGCGCAATATACACACGTCCCATTCTGGAAGTAGGCGTGCATGTTAGTGGGGCTCTGTTGTTCACGTACCAACTCGAGCTCTGATAGCCCTCATATGAACTTTGAGGTGCTCTTCCACACTTAAAAACTCAAGAAAAATTCCACATATACCAGATTTTTCTATCTTGTGAAGCAAGGCCCCAGATTAAATCGACCGTGAGTACTACAAACGCAGATTTCGATAGGCCGGCACGAAAGTGCAGTTGGCTACCTCAAAACGCGAGATGATAGCTAAGGCACTGGCCAATCACACACAGTTCTTCCTACACATTATCTGCGAACACCGTTGTGAATTTACGCCTAGAACTGTCGCGTTTTAAGCAAGCACTTTAACGCGCCGCGCATACGAAACGAAACGGTCCGGCGGCGCGCTCCGCGGGAGTCGCTCACTAATGGCGGTCGAGAGAGGGGGGCGAGGAGGAAACGGCGCGGGGAAGGGAGTTTGCGTTACCTTTGAAAAATACAGGGACCTTACTGGGGATTAGAGTCGTAGCGCTGACGGTAGAGGAGGGGTGCGGAGTGCTCCCGCGCGTGCCTCGAAGAGCAGTGCACTCCCAGTGTCGTGTGTAAACAGTTCAATCCGCTGCTGGGGTGAACTTGTAAGAGCGATACAGCTCCAGGGTGGACTTGGAAAGCATGGCCGAGCACCACTGGCCTGTTTCTACCTCGCGTACACGTTTCCGCGCCACGTGGCTCAGCTTCTGGGCGCCTGATGTCTGTAGCGGCTCTGCAAGAAAACCGAACTTGCGACTAAGCGTGTGCACTCGGGAGGTCCACACAGTCTGTGTGCCCTTGAAGCCCATGTATCGGAAGACACGACGCGCCCACCGCTGATCGTCCATGCGCCGAATCGAGCCTCGAAGGCCAGCTTGCTGCTTGCCTCTCGACCTCGAAAGACGACCATCCTAGGTCACCCTGGATGGCCTCAACGGCCACGCGACCATGGCAGCCGAGCGCCACGCGTCCCACCTAGCGCTGGCCACGCTCCAGCCACGCTCGGGTGCTGGATGAAACGCACACCACTGCGTTGGCGAAGGTCAGTGCTGGACATGGGACCGCTTTCCACAGCTCACGAACGAGGGTGTATCTGTTGCACCCCCCATTGACCTCCGGGCGGAGCACAGCACTGGCTCTTCGGCAGGCCTGCCTGAGGTGTTCTTCGTGAGCCCCCAGGAGATCCGACGAAGAGGAGAGTAGCACCCCAAGGTACCGGTACTCGGTCGCCCAGGGGATGGAGTCGTTGTTTGGCAAGAGCACGGCGGTTGTTCACTCCTGGACTTCCGGAGAACTGGAGCACCGCGGATTTCTTGGGGTTGAAGGAGAGGCCAAGCCGGGAGAGATGTGAGGCACTCAGGGTGATGAGCCTCTGGATGTCAGGGATGGTTTCCGCCAGGAGCACCAGGTCATCCGCGAAGGCCAGTCCAGGCAGCACCCAAGTATCTGGTAGTCCCTCGTACAGGAACTGGAACGGGAATCCTAGTCTGACTGAGTCGATCAGACTTCGCTCCAGCCCCGATACATACACATGTAGAGCAGGGGGGAGAGCGGACAGCCCTGTTTTAGACCCCGATGTACCGGTACCGACTTCGATTGGGAGTCACCTAGGCAGGCCACTACGGTGTTGTTCTCGTACAGCCGACGTAGGATGTCCACCAGTGTTTGTGGCATACTCAGGGCCGACATTCGGCTGAGCATCGGCTCGTGAGGGACGCTGTCGTACGCCTTCGCGACGTCGAGGAAGCACGCGAAGAGACTACGCGACTCCTTCCGTGCCAGTTCAATTGTCTGGCTCAAGGTGAACAGATTGTCTTCCAGGCGGCGATTGGATCGGAAGCCATTCTGTAGCTCCGTCAGGGCCCCGGAGCACTCCGCCCAGGCACTCATCCAGCTTTTTACCACAAGGGTAAAGAGGCGGTACATTACACTGGTCACCGTGATGGGTCGGTAGTCCCGTATGTTACCAGCATCCCCACCTTTCTTGCGGACGAGGCGCACGCGGCCGCACTGCCAGTCGGCTGGAACCGGCTCCCCGGCGATGATGCGGTGAAAATAAGGGCCAGTGTGTCGCGGGCCACATTCCCTGGGCTTTTCACCAAGCCCGCCGGTATTGCATCCAGACCCTGGGCCGTGCTCGAGCTCATTCCGGCAAGTGCGCGGTCCAGCGCGCGCGGAGACACCTGCCAGTCACACTCGTAAGTGTCTGCGATTCGATACTGCAGTGTGGAGCGGACTTTTCACTTCGCTCTTCAGCTGCATTGGGCAGCAAGGGGTCGTACAGCTGCGCCATGTGTCGGGTGAGGTGCTCCACGATGTCTCTGACAGGCTCGCCGGTTTCATCCCGGAGCTCTGGTGGGGTGGGTTTCCGGTCAAGTGTTGACACGTCGGCCCAAAACTTTTGACTCTTTTTTCGCCCGGCAGTAGTTATGGAGCGCAGTTGGGCGTGATCGTGAGCCGCGATTTTCCGTTGTACGGCCTGCTGCATGGTCCGCTTGCACTCTAGGTACTGCTCCCACAACATTTGGCACTGGCTTGTGGGGAGTGCTGCCGTCACCGCAGCCCGGTGCTGGCGATTGGCTGCTCGTCGCGCGGTCAGGGCCGCCTTCACCTCCTCGTCCCACCAGCCTTTGCGCTGCACCCCCCCTCGCGAGTTGGAGCGAATCTCATAGGCGTGCATGATGCACGCAGTTCCCCCACGTATTGTTCGTAGCTCTTTGGTGGTGTAGCTTGTATACGCAGCTCGAATTCCTGTGCTACAGCCTCGTACGCTGAGGTGGGAAGAAACCGCCGGGAAGGCTCACGCTGTTCCCTGCGCCGCTCCCTCCAAGCGGATGTGGTGAAGCTGACCTTTATGCGGTTGTGGTCGCTGCTGACGTGAATGCTGCTGTCCCGCTTCATCGATATGGAACGTGCTGGACGTGACGCGCCAACTTGTGGGATACTAGCGCGTAGTCGATGCAGCTGCGGCTACTCCTGGCGCACCACGTAAATTCACCTTCGCAGTCCGGTCGCAGATCAGCACCTCGAGTGACAGCTGCTGAGCTGTCTGGAGCATGAGGTCCCCGTTGGATCTTGGAAGCCGTCCAGGGGCTGGATGTGGCCGTTGAAATCACCCAGCAGCAACACTTCTTTATCTGCTGCCCACCGGCCGACATCCTCTCTGATGCACTGCATAACTTGCGCATTCCCCGTGTTGTGGCCGCGGTCGACCGCAAGGTAGGCTACCCCAAGCAGGACCGGGATGCCCAGGATGTCGACCAGTCACCCACATGTGCTCACTGCACGGACAGTCGAGCCTGGTCCATGAGGTACCGGCCCTCCACAGCAACCCGATACCGCCGCCTTTGCGGCCATTTGGAGCGCGGTTCTGCCCTGACCAGTGCCAATGAGGGTGGATCGGTGGCTCTTCGTCGCCAATGAGGTGTGTCTCGGCGACCGCGTACACCATCATACTTTCGTCGTCCAGCACCTCGTAAAGCTCCTCCCACCTTCCGCATTTACGCGCTCCATGCAGGTTGAGGAAACCAACGTTTTGCACAAGTTTACGTGCGCAGCGGGTTGCGGCGATGGCGGGTTTCGGCGTCCACGAAGTCGTTTCCTGCCTGTGACCCCACCTGCATGGCCCGTCCGCCATTGGCTCTTTTGCCATTCGGCGGCCCTTTTGCCAGTCAGCTCCTCTGCCATTCGGCCACCAGGGCGTTTCCGAGGGTTTCCGCGATGCGTGTCCACCCCCCGGCGGAGCTGCAAGGCTACGCGTGCGCTTGTGCCGGCTTTTGCTACTGGGGAGGGTGGGCGCCCCTCATGAGATGTTGACGCACCAGTTCCTCCACAACACTGCTGAGCGCTGGGTGTGGGTTCCATTGAGGAGCTTGTCCCCATGGTGGTAGCAGTTGTGCTCGGTGTGAAGTCTGCAGAAACTGCGGTGGTTGTGCCGCGATTGCAGGTCCCCATGGGAGCGGCACTGAGGGCGGGATTAGTACTTGAGGAAGGTGCAGCGGCGGTGTACCGGGTGCTGGCCACTGCGGTGGCGGCATGTTGCTGCTTCTCTCCGTCGGTGCCGCCTCAACGCCGCTCGGTTCCAGTTGGCCAGGCGCAGTCTTGGGTTTCTGCTCGACTGGTTCCTGCTGACGATAGCGCAGCCCTAAAAAAGGTTTTTCTACCTGAGCAACCTTCATCGCAACGAAGGCAGTCCCCTCCGCACTGTACAGCAGGCCGTCCCTCTCCATCATGGCTGCCTCCCAACCTTGCTAAGGTCGAGAAATCTGTGCCGCGAACGGTTGCACCACCTCTTTAGCCTTGCATTGGCCATCACGATGGCAGCTCGTGTTTCTCCACCCCTGGTCGTTATCTCAGGGATGGAGCACAAGACCATGTCACCCCGGCGATCCGCCCATTCGCTTCGAGGTAGCGCACAATCTCTTCCGGTGCTCGACGAAGGACGTCCGCCAGGCCCACATGGAGAACGTAAACACGGCGAATAGGCTGAGCTTTGCGCTCGTAGGTCTCCACATGCCTGATGGCTGTTGCCGCCGTCGCTTTCTTGCCATACAGCAGACCAACTGCCCCCTGGTGCGCCGATGGCCTTCTGAGCGTCTGCCCCAAACTTGCCGACGTTGGCGTCTCCTACCAGGATCACCTCTCTGGCAGCGTTCCGGGCAGGTAGACCCAGTTGCCTTCCTTTCTGTCTGGCTCTCTGTCTTGCCTGGTAGGCTGACTGCCATAGTGCTCCACTTGGCTTGTCCGGCGAGTTCCGGCCGCCTGCGCGGGGTGCCGCGAGCAGGGGCATCGTCACTCTGCGCTGCTGCACCCCGCAGACTACCTTTTTCCTTAAGAGTGGGCGTACCCTTTCTCCGCTGAACAGGGTATTCCCGGCAATCTGCGCTGGGGCGTCGGAAGCCGTGTGGAAGTACTTCGTCCTCACGGTGTTTTTCCTGGCTGTGTGAGCCCTCCAGAGCATGTGCGAGCGTTGACTTGTTTTCGCTTGTCGTAGCTACTGCAGGGCTCGAAGTGCCCCGTACAACCACACGGTCTTTCGCAGTCGTGTCCACGGGGGTTGTGTTGGGGTCAGCCGGTATCTCTACACTTGGCACGGTCTGTGCTGGACTGCCCAGAGCCACGTCGTCGCCGCTATTCCCCGCTGCGTCGCTCTCGGGGTGGGCGATCCGATGTCAGTTTCTGTGCCAGCGAAATACTCGGCTCGTGGCTGCACTTCATCTCATCTTGCATTGTGTCGTTCTCAGCTGCACTGGAGGTCGCGTTGAGGCCGAGCTGTGCTGTTACCTTTAATAATTGATCTTGCAGGTGCGTTATCAGACCTCGAAGCGTTGTCGTCTCCGCTTCCAGCGCTTCCAGTTTGTGGCGGATGCAGCGTCCGACACGCAGAGCGTGCACACGAAGTCGCTCGCAGCTCGGGCTTCCCGGAACGTCTTATACCCAGTCTCGTCTAGGTAGGCCCACCGGTTGCACTTGTCGCATTTGACTTGTGGCGCGTCAACACCCTCTCGGCGCATCGTACCTCTCGCCATCTTACCGCTGTCGTCGGCGCGGAGTCAGGGGAGTCGGCCCGCGGGGAAAACAGGTTTCGCGGAGGGCGACGGGCAGTGAGGGGAAGCCGACGGAGAAACTTGTCCCCTACGAGGCTACGCTTGCGCTCTCCTGCGGGGGCTTTCGGCCGCACAGCTAGGCCTACTGTCTCTGTGCCGCGGCCACACACACTGTTTGGCCAGAAAACTCACCCTGAGTTGCCTGATGGTGCATGGCAGATGGTACACCGTGCAGTCAGCCAACTCCGGACGTCATTCAAAACTCCCGCCACTACAAGCTATATTTGGAAAACCGAGGCATTACAGCTCCGATGTCAAAAAGATGAACGTTCCATAAATGCCCTTTGGTTGCCCTTGTCTCAATTAACGCTACAGAGCGTGATGAGATTTTAATGGTTACAAAATTTACAATGACCGGAGTTGTTTGCAGATTCATGCGTGGAGTGTAATTCAAAGTAACAAAAAAATGAAAGCCCCTTTCTTAAGAGAACTATGGCTAAAGCGCGAAGCTTTCTGCCATGGAACCTGAGTCAAAGTCAAAGTGAAAACCCAAACTGCATTGACAGTGCATCAAAGCCCAAACTGCTTCATACCGCGAGAGGCAGGTTCGATACCGACCGCGGGAAGCGTTTTTTTCTTGAGACGCTTGATGTGCGTTCGCTTGCCGTCATTAAACCCATTGTGTAAAGTTGGCTTTCCTGCCATGCGTTTCGGTGAAGGGACGGTCGCCATCAGTGAGGCAGAAAAGCTTCACTTTAAAAACACAACCGGCACTGGAAGGTCCCTTAACATCAGCTCGAAAGCCTAAATTTATTGAACTAGCATCAGTATAAAAAAGGTGCTTCAGGAGTGTGACCTGTAGGCTAACTCAGAATTAAACTTCTACACGCTACCAAAAAAAAAAAGGAGCGAATTACTGTTGGAGTTGGCGAAATGTAACAAATTACCGTTATAATTAAATTTTAGCAAGTGTTATCAGACCCCTGCACTTAAAAAAATTAGTCCCACCTCCTTCGCGGGAACCCCTGTGTATATGCGACGCATAGGGGGTTCCGTTGTTGTTTCCGTTAGGTTGATTCTCCCATCGCGGTGAAACGTGCCGTGAACCCCCTGCCGCGGCTATGACGCAACACAATCCAACACAATCTACTTTAATCCAATCCAATCCAAATCCAATCCAATCCAAGCCAAGTTAATTCAATCGAATCCAATCCAATGGCCCTCGCGTCCAGAGTGTTTCGCTATCGGAGAGGAGAGGGGGTGAGCGGCGGAGAGCTCAGCTCGCGCGGTGAGGAGAATGGGGAGGGTGGGGGTGTGGACGGACAACGTCAACGCCGTAGGAGGGACAAGGCGAGTGAATGAGATGCAGATGCATCTAATAACGTGTTGCTTTTGATTCGTTACTTCACGACATTTGGTGTCATACATAAATGAAGCACAAATCACCATTCGAAATGTTTATTGTAGGTCAAGCTTCCACCTTATCTGGCTTCGCTAGCCAGTTGGGCCTCACAATTTTCGTCCGATATTTTAACTGGACGTTAGTTCGACCTTTATGGAAATATCAGCCACTTCGCTAAGAAACCAAGGCATACAGGTATTTGTGCGGACCCCTTCGAAAATAATTAGCAAATAGAGCTGAAGCACCATGACGAAATTTCACCAAGCAGTTGCAGGCTATTTTATTCAGGATAACGCGGCATGCCTCTCACTGCAACCTGTGGGCTGAAAGCGCGGGAACGTTGCCACGTGGTTGCTCGCTTTCCCGTGTATTTTAGAGCTTGTTCCTTTTTTTTAAAGCAGAGGGACTAATGGCGTCCTATGAAAAAAAAAAACATACATTTCTCAATCGATCGGTTGGTCGACCTAAAAGCTCCGATAAGACTCTGCATGACAGGAGCACAGGAGCATGTGTAAAAGAGTGAAACAAGGGATTTTACTGGTGTCAAAACAGGAAAGACCTGAAAACAGGACGTAGACTAGATAAACAATACGCACGCATCGATCACCAAAGAAGGAGTGCAATAGGATACCTTTATCTCATAAACCACGTACAAGTGCACATTTAGATCATTCGTGGATGCATGAGTGCGCGAAAAATCGTCGCATGGATTCGTTCTTCGTTTGCGGTTCCCGGCTTTGAAGGTCTGACGATCGACTGGACGCGGTTTTGGCGAAGCTTGGACGCACTTCTAGCAAAGGTTTTGATGCAGCTTTGATGTGAGAAAGCTTTTCCGCTTCTCCCAACTTTCTTTGGGAAGGGACGGTGAAGTTTTTGTTTTGCAACTTTACAAGGCTAATATTCAAGAATTACGTGGCACTGGCGGTTCTCCCCCCCTGTCACGTGAGCACCCGCTGACCCGAGGTCCAATATGAAAACCGTACACCCGGGTGCGTGCTATTTGTGAGCTGAGTCGGCCGTGCAGTGCCGAATACGCCGGACTTCGTCCGATTTGTGAGCCGCGTGCTCGCACCCGACGAGCGGAGGCGGATACTTGATCGTCTAGTTTACCGAAAAGGTTTTCTGGAGTGACGTCACTGGTGGGAGAGGACGCCTATCGGGCGTCATTCTGCGTTGCTCAGCGATACGAATGAGGGTATGTGCCTAGTCATAGCACGTACGGAAGATTTTGAAGAGGAAGATTTTGAAGGTTAAGGATGAAGTAATGATGAAAGGACACAGCCAGCAATCTGACACTAGAGCCCTCGCCATAATTACTACATAAAGAGTGCTTACGTGTCCTTGTAATTTTTTCTATTTTCAGCTTTAAACGACACTCACTGGATTCAAATCGCATCGCATCGTTTGAGGCGTAGAGCGTATACAGTATATCTCTGAAGGCACGAGATTCATAGCGCTCCACATAAAGAAAGGCGTAGCTCACGAGTGCATAATACACAACGCGTTCACAGCTCATAGTAAGTCAGTACAAAACATTTACAAGGCCCTGAATAGCGTTGCATTCTTGAACTTCACTGTGCTTGATGAGGAAACGAGTCGTGATCACGGTCCCCACGCACAAGTCACTCCGCTACACTGTCTAATCATCCACTGCTTTCTGTCAAGGGGAGCGGGACCCAGCGAAGTTCGTCGTTCAGCTCTTTGCGCTGTATGTTGGAAGGGCGGGATCATGCTGTAGAATGCCACCACCACCATCATCATCATCGTAATCATCATCGTCGTCGTCGTCAACAAGCTCGCGCTCAAAAACACGCTTGGCCTCGAGCTGCACCCCGTTCCACGCTGCTCGTCCTCCCCATGTTGCAGCGGTCGCACCCCATAAACGTGCACTCGGCCAACTTACCTAAGCCCCGGATACATGGACTCGACGAGAAAGGGTCGAGTCGAATGGTGGTTCAGCTACCTCGACCCCTCCCGCGTTTATATGAACCCCGTCCAAAGAATCGAGCTGAAGGGAGGCGGCGGGGTTCCCGGAAAAGAAGATACCCTAATCGCGCGAGCTTCGACCGATAAAGGATGATAACGCCCCCGCGCGGCCTTTTCGGAGCGACTGGGACCTAGTTTATGCATTCTCCTCTCTCTCGGTCGCTGTTCCATCAAGCAGTGATCACTCCAGCGGCTAGTAAACCACCCTTTCCGCTTTGTGGTGATCTTGTGTGGTTGCAATCACGTGTGCGTTTTTTTTCTTGGTATCGTGAGCAGTGATAGCACCCATTGGTATAAATGTCCGGTATTTGCCGACAATGTGTTTGTGCGCACTTTTCGAGAACTGCTGTAAAATACCACGAGTGCGACGTCGTCGCTGCGTGCGCGCGATAAAAAAAAAGAGAGGAAGGGGTTATTGATTTTGCTGCTGGAGTGATGGCTGCTGGAATAAACAGCGACCGAGGGAGAGAAGAATGCGTAAACCAGGAACCAGGCAGAGTAAAACAAGCCGCGTGGGGGCGTTATCGTCGTGGCGGTCGACGCTCGCGCGATTACCTTCAAATCGCACGCGGCTGTGCTACATATAAATTTGCTCTCCTGCAAAGAAGAGCTAGTTCTGCGACGCCCACTACAGCCACCGCTTTGGTTGCCGCTGCGTATCCTGCACTCATCACCGCGAAGATGCCCCGAAGCGGCAACGCCTTGAAAAAGCCCACGAAGCAACGCCGAGACCAACACGTGGACGCACGGCTGTTCGTCCCTTGGATCGCCCTGGGACGAGGAGAGCCTGCACCCGCACCCGTGGCGCTGGCCTCTACCACGAGAGCTTCAGGTCCTTCGGGCCCGCAAGCTGCTCCTGAGGATGCCGCTCTCCCCCCGACCAGCGGATGTCCCCGAAGAGGCCGCACAGCAACGCCCCTGCCCACACGTGGACGCGTGGCCCTGCGGCGTCCCTTCGGCCGTCTTGGGGCCGAATACTCCTCACCCGTCCCGGCGGCGTTGACTCGGAGAACCGCGGCAGTGAGAGGACTACGTTGTCGGCAAGCAGCGCCCGTGGACGCCGAGGAGGCGTCAACCACCGGAGACCGCTCAAGCCCGTCCACCGACAGCCTCGCCCCACCACGAGCATTCCTGGGGTACGACGTGGGCCGAGGTGAAACGCTGAGGCGCGCGTCGGGCGAGGCGGACGACGTGGACGAACCGGAGGCACCCTCTCTGGTCAGCCGGCTCTGACGTCGTCGTGAGGGACGCATTGCCGGTCTCCCCAGCGCCGCTTTCGCCGCCGGCCTTGGCCGGTCCCTTCAATTCGACCATGGTCGAAGGCGGGGTGCCCATCAAGGACATGCCCCCGCCCACCACGCCACTCAGGCCGGCTTCGACCGCGGAGACGGTACGCCTCGCGGGAGGACCTGAACCCCCGCCACTAGAAGAGGACGCAGCGCCTTCCCAGCTCGTCGTCCCCGACGAGGTCCCGCCGTGTCCGCTCGGTCTCATGTGGGAAATGCAGCTGGAGCAGATGCGCCAGGCTGGAGTCACCTGCAGCTGGGATCTGCCCTCGTGAAATTGTGCAGTGCATTTTAATTTTAATTTCATCTTCGTGTGTTTTAATTTCATCTTCGTGTGTTTTAATTTTTCTTGGCTGGTGTGGTTTTTAACTTTTTAATAAATAAACGTTCTAGCCCCTATCATTACGGGTCTCTGGTCTCTGTTACTGTCGTTTATCGATATCTTTTTTTCGAATCGTTGGTGTGAGGCGAAAGAATGGGTATGATCCATGTTTACATTATCCTCGTGCTTTCTGGGTTGCTGTGTTGCTCACAAGTGCCGACGCAAACTTGTCGCCTCTTTACAGAAATGATTGGCGCCCCAAAAGTCGAACGTTTCAACTGCGCTTTCTTCCTTCTGTTTCAACATTACATGACCCTCCCAGAACCGTTTTTTTTGTGGCATGAAGAGGCCAACCGGTAATGCCACGTAGTTAGATGACATGACAACCAGGGTATCAGTGGATAGGGGAAGGCTAATACCTAGGTGGAGAGACGAAATACAGACATTCGAAGGCAGCGCTGGACAGGAGCGTCTGGAGGTCAATGCGAGAGAGAGAGAGGGAGGGAAAACATTTTATTGAGCATTTCCTTAGGTCAGAGGATACTCGTGGCCGCAGGCATGAGCCGAGCGGCGACGTCGGTAGCTCGGGTGACCAGGGTGGTTTGCACTCCTGGGTCCGGGCTACGAAGTGCCTCTTCCCACTGCTCCTCGGGTGTGGATTCCGTCTTGCAGTGTAACTAATAGAGGTGTGCATGGCTTCGGGCTTGCCCGGCCCGGCCCGCGGGCTGGGCATCGGGCCACCCAACTTACTTTTCACCCGGGCCCGGGCCGGACTCGGGCCGAAATGTAAATGCTTTGGACGGGGCGGGCCGTCCTGACGGCCCGGGCTGGCACGGCACAGTGGAGTAATACTTAGGTTTTTTATGACATCACAGAAACTACATGTTGCTGACGCGGTAAAATCACGGGACATGTTTCTTTTTACAGTCCACGGGACGTATCGTTAGGCCCTGAGGCACATGTGGGCGTATGGCAAGCCGGCAAGTGGGAGAGATCTGCAACTGCATGTCTTGGGATGAACTGAGCAACACATGCGGCTAAGCGACACACCACCTAGGGAAGTACAACGAATGACAATTCAGCGTCACTAGTTTCCATCTCTAAGTTCGGGCGAAAACAAATATTCAAGATGGAACACTTTGAACTGCAAACACAGCTAGAGAAACCTGCGTCTTCATCTGTTTTCTGTAGCAGTTCATTATTCAGAGTTGCGTTTCCGTCTCTGAGCCAACAAAAGTGAAGCTGTCAAACACTTATGTGGCTATTCAACTTTAGTTTTGCTCTTTGTTTCGGCGGGAAAACATCGTGGCGAGCGTAGGTGGTGGTAGGAGGTGGCCTGTGCCCTCGGGCGTCGTGGCCGGCAGACGAAGACGAAAGGCAAGCGCAACAGGGGAGTACGGTGGTTTAAATGGGCCAACAGCCGCCTAAACTGCAACACTTAGTATGACTGAAACTTTATAGATAAGCGATATGAGTCGGTATAGAACGTAGTGAAGCGGCAACGATAAAATGGGCATAAATGCACGCGTGTTGTTTGCGTCTCGATAAAAAGAAGGGACCGACTCCGGCATCCCTATATACTCTTGAGAAAAGGAAACGTATACGGATGAAACAGCAAAGCAAGTACACACCCTGTTTAATCAAACACGAACCGGCTGGTCCCCTGGCATACAGGTTCCATTTCTGGATAGCAATTGCAGGAATCAGGTTCAAATGCTCAAGGTGCCATTCTATTTTTAATTCCTTGTTTTAATTCCTTTATGGCACATTTTGAAATTTTACACAAAATGTCGGGTGGTTTTGTTCCCTATTGGTGAGCTCCAGCACTTTTTTTTTACTTTTCAGTGTATTGGGCCATTTCGGTTTCGGCTACTTTTCTTGAATATTTTTCAAAAATTATTACCATGAATTTGTCCGTGGTTGGTGGGGTTTTTCGTTCATCCTTTTTTTTTAGGTTGGGCGGTTCGGTCACCTTTATGTCGGTTTCAATTATTTCGTATGTAGTTGAGCGAAGGACAGCTGCGGTAGGGATATGTGCATGACTGTTATGTTTAATTGGGGTTGTTTTGCCCGTTTAATGTTAGTTTTGCCTGTTATCATTTCCCTTACGATGCATTTTACCGCCTTTAGGTAGTTTTCGCTTGCAAACGTGTCCCAATCAGTTGCGGGCCCCTACGGTATTTGGGTTGGAAACACGCAGCCGGGCCGGGTCGGGCGCGGGCCATTAGGTTAAGGTCTGGGTCCGGGCCGGGCCTACTGCGATGACCATCGGGGCCCGGGCTGGGCTCTGGCCCAAATTTTCGGCCCGTGCACAGCTCTAAGAACTAAGTAGGCTGAAGATGCTGACTCGCGTGTGTTTAATACCTAGAGCACTTGTACTATGGGGTACGTGCATGGCAACTCGCTGCAGAATATTAAGAATAATTGGGGGTCGGTTTGTTTTAAAGACAAATAGTTTTTCTTGGAATACATAAACGTGAAGATTTTGGTGGGTCTGTCCCTCGATCCAGTAACCATGCGAATCTGAAACAATGCTGGGACGCGAAGTCTACATAGGCAAGACTGTTCCAAATTACAAAAACTTCCTGCAGGCCAGCACATGTCCTCGTTATCCAGAAAAAAAAAAAAACACAGGCATATTTGAGGCAAAACATAGTCCAGAGTTTGACGGAATACCGTCTGGTCAGGTAAAAGCATGGTTGTGACGATGAAACGTAGGTCACTGACCAAGTCAAAGAAGCGGTTTGACGTTTCGGTACCCCTACGGGTACCTTGATCACAATGAGCATGTGTGTGGAAAACGAAGCTATGTGTGTGGAAAACGAAACGAGCACTGTGAGAAAACGGGACACGTGGTCGACTGGGACGAGGCGGAAGTTCTGACAACCGAGCGCAATCTGTCTTCCCGACTGCTGCTCGAATCCCTCATCATTCAGACGACGGCCGACACTATCAACAGAACAGACGGCAATCTGCACCGTATCTATGCCACCTCATTGCGACGCCTCATGCCCAATATATAGCTTCGTTTTCCACGCACATGCTCATTGTGATCAAGGTACCCGTAGGGGTACCGAAGCGTCAAACCGCTTCTTTGACTTGGTCAGGGACCTACGTTTCATCGTCACAACCTTGAGGCAAAACATGCATAACTGTGAGTGCCAGCGTTCTTCTAACACCACGAAAAAAAGCGCTACAAACCACGACAGAAAAAACGAAGAACAACGAGACAGCTACGCTTGTCTTTCTTCGTTTTTTCTGTCGTGGTTTGTAGCGCTCTTTTTCTTGAAGCAATATGCACCAACTCGCCCAACAGCATACTTTACTGAAGTAATCCTCTAACTGGTTTTGACGGCAGAAAAAAATGACGCGTTAGAAAGCGTTATCTTAGAGAGGCAAGATAAGAGTTAGCGCTAAACAAAATACTTTGGCGTTCCAATCAGAAAAGAAAGTCGATAAAGAATAATCACAAGCTCCTCTGTCTAGCGACGATGATGGTTCAAAAGCCAAGCTTGCTTGCACGCGAAAATCAAATGGTGAAGTGCCAGAGTGAAGTGTCAACAATCAAAGTGAAAACCTCTTAACAGTCAAAGTTCAAGCGTCAACGATCAAAGTGCAAACTTCCCAGCGAATCAAAATCCAAATTGACGCGACAGCAAGCGAATCCCCCCAGAGAAAGCTGAGCGCCTCCTCCCCCCTCTATCGTCGTCGTTAAACCATCACCGTCGTCCAGAATCCAAACTGCCAAAGTCCAAAGCCAATGTCCGCTCCAAGAACCCACAGAAAAAGGCAGAGCGGCCCGTAAGCGGAGATGGTACGTCACGTGCCGTCTCCGCTTACGGGCCGCTCTGCATTTTCTGGACTGTTTGTTCAATATGCAATAAAGAAAAAAAAAGGCGGAAATGGCACAATCGGATAGACGTCTCCTAACGCGAGGGACCCACGTTCGATTCCCGCCACACGAAGAGTTTCAGTTTTTTTTCACTTCACCTGTAGTCATCATCAACAACAACCAGACCAAGTTGGCTTTCTTGCAGTGTGTTTTTACGTGTGGACATCATCAGTGAGAGGCCGACAGTTCTGCTTTAAAAGGACGCAGTGAGGCACGCTACCCCTTGGCCACCAAATCACGTCACCCCCATCGCACACATGCGACGGAGGGGATGCTTGTGGTGAGCTTCTGAGCAACACTCCCTCCCCCATCAAAAGCTGTAGAATAGATCAACGTGCATGTCCTATGATGTGGGACGCGATAGCACTGGAGGTCAATTGCGGGAGCGGGACGTTGAAAGTTATTTGTTCATCTTTGTGCGCAAACGGTGCCCTTTTTATACGTTTTGCAATTCCGGTGATTGGCCTCCCGATGACGTAGCGCGCCACCGAATGCTAGCCAGTTTAATTTGGGCTAGAGACATGCCCGCCGCATCAGTAGTGGCTAGGGAAAGTACTAAAAAATTCACCGGCAATTCCCTTCCGTGAAGAAGGCTGCCCACCAAAACTGCGTTCGTTGGGGGGCGTGCATGTTAACGCGGTGTTTCCGCGGCGAGTGCCTGCCGGACTTTAATGTCTCAGCTTGTCATCGGATCACTTTTGGTCGCACACTTTGCAGCTCGAGCCGAACTGACGATCTTGCAAGTCGTGCATATCGCCGCCCGGGCCCTTGAACTGTTCCATATCGGCACCCCCGTGCTGGAGGCGCTCTGCGGCCTTCTGCGACGTCGGTGCTCGTCGCCGCTTACGTTATGAGTAAACTTCAGTGCGACACATAATGTGGAAAAGCTATCTTACGAATACCAAGCTACATCAATCTTTAATGTGTCGGCTTCGCTCCTTAACACAAATGCATTGCTAAAAAGACGTTTTCCAGGGGCAATAAAAGTCGTTTTGTATCAAAGTATTAAGGCCCCGGCACTTTATCAGTGTCAAATTGTTCTTTGTCAGCGGGCTTTCAAACATGGCGTTTTCCCGCGCTGATGGCGTAAAATCCCGTATCCTAGCGCTAGACAGCTTCGCTGTACTCTAACACATGGTGCGGGACTCTCCTGAAACTCGTGTTCCTGCCACGCCCTCTGTCCCCCTGGCTGGCTGTGCTGTCCAAGCCGAGCCTGGGTGCCTAGCCGTGGTCCACGATCAGGGCGACACAGGAGGCTGATGGCCACAGATTAATTCACAGCTCACTCATTCATACTTTATTTGAAGAGACCAAAATACATAGCGTGCAACAGGGACAGAGACGAAAGGCTGAATCGCCTGACGAGGATTCTGCCGCTAATTGACTGAGGTTGCCAATGAGAATTCCAACAACCGTTGTAATAAACGTCTCTTCGAATAATAAATCCTCGTCGGTTCTTATTAATGTCTGATCTTCCCACCAAACACCCAAACGCAAATGGATTTTCAGTTAACTGTGTTTGTTTTTCGTCCACAGAGTTTGTGATTCTTCGGCATTGGGACCTCGTTGTAGCAAAGGGAAAGATTGTGTACCTAGGAATAGGATGAGGATTCGTTCTCAACGTTTTTCGAAGAAGGCAGTGCGGTAGTCGTGGTCACAAGGAGCACGGTACGTGAGTTCGTGTCCCTCTTGCATAGTGCGTCGTTCGCTATCAAACCGTTGCGTCCAGCTATCCAGGTGACGTTGATAACTTTCTGCATTATGGATGGGAGTATCTTACCGAAGCGCTTGGTATTCTGCCTCGAGAAAACAGCATAATCTCCTTTGTGACACTGTGATGGTGTTATGCTTTTATTTGATACTTCCGCTGTTCGGATCACAAAGAGGATGGCTCTAACTTCCACTTCTTTGTTCATATATGTTGGAGAGAGAGAGGGAAAAGACTTTATTGAAACACATCCTGCGTGTTAGGAGCCGGCTCGACCGCGCAGGGCTCGTAGCTGCTCCCTAGTCTAACTTATAGATTTCTATAGGTCCGGGTGTAGACCTCGAGGCTTCGTGCCCGCCTTGCTCGGGCTACTTGAGCTCCCCGTCCACTTCCTCCCCTGTCTGGGGTCGGTCGTGTTTGGGTCGCTCTTTCGCCTTTGCTTGGCTAAGGCCGCTTCGAGCCGCTGGATGACCCTTCTTTGGTGGTTGATGTCCGTCGAACACACACACTCGCGCACATCCGGTGGGTACGTGTCTCTCGAGCACTGCACATTGTCCCCCCCGACCGCACCCGGTTACCAGCTTTCGGGACATTACCCGGATGTACCGAGAGGAGAGGTGCAGACTGCCGGAACCGCACCCCAAACTGACTAGGCAGCAACAGACGATCCTGCGTCGAGCGCAGGCGGGATCGCTTGCGCATCCCGTACTGATGAACGGCATGTACCCTGCGGAACACGATACGCTCTGTCCGTTTTGCAAAAGAGAGAGGGGCACCCTGCCGCACATCTTGGCAGAGTGTACAGAACTCAAGACCCCCCCTCCTTCCCTTCCCCACAACACCCCCAATCCCCAACCCCTTGAGCGATGGGAGACCTTGTTGACCAGCCCCGCCCTGCCGACTCAGCTCGCCCTGACAGACAGGGGCCAAGAGCTGCTGGGAACATATGGGTCCCGTAACTAGGGAACCACCCCGTCTGGTGCCAGCGCGCACCACCGATTTCTTGGGCTCAGTAAAAGTTGATTCCTCCTCCTCGCGCACTTCACTTTCACACCCCCACATGAGATGGGATAGCGTCGCTGTCTCGCGTTTGCACACACTACACGTAGCGTCCTCGAACAGGTCCGGGCACATGTGGCGCGCCAGCGCCGGTGTCAGCACGGTTTCCGTCTGTAGTTGTCGAAACCTGACTGCCTCCGCCCTGGATAGTTCCCTGTGCGGGGGCGGAAGGCTTGCCTCTGGTCGCGGTACCATCGCAGGACCTCGCCGTAGTCGGTGATGGGTTCTGCGTCTTTCTTTCTCCTCGTTTGTGGTCTTGTTCGCTGGGGTCCGACGGGGCTTCCGCCCGGCTCGGCACTTTGCGAGTACGCGAGCCGCGGCAATCCGCCTCTTCGTTGCGATTGCCGATGTTGGTTGCCAGCTCCCTGCCTGCGTGGGCCGGGAACCATTTCAGGGCTACGGTGGACCGGGTGGGTGCCGTCCCTGTTTCTGCTCTTGCGATCTGGCTGCTGTCATCCACACCACGCCGCGGGCGAAGTTGCGGATGGCGGTCTTCGAGTCGCTGAGGATTGTGGTAGTTCCCGGGATGCGGAGGGCTGCTGAAATTGCGGCCTCCTCCGCTCGGCTTGCCGCCCGGGTGCGGACCGTGCTGGCGGTTAGCAGTTCCCCGGTGGATGCTCGAATGGCCACCGTCGTGAAGGCGTCTCGCTTTCCGCGACACTTGGCCGCGTCCACGAAGATCGCGTTGGCGTCTTCTTTGTACTGCCGGGCAAGCGCTAGAGCGCGCGCCGCCCTTCTGCCCAGGTCCCTTGGGTCACGCAGTCACAAAGATTGCCAGAGTAGTCAACTAAGACAACTGGGACCTTCTGCTTTCGTACGTCCCAGAGTCGGTGTATACTGTGGGCTCATGATATTGCAGTTTTCCACGGATGAACTTGAACCTGCCATACCGCTCTTACTGTGTAGGATTGTATCCATATTTCTAGTAGACGAGAGGTTTTATGCGGGGTCGCTGGATCGGTGCCATGTCTATCATGTCGTGCAGTGATTTTCTTTCAAAGGGGTGGGGGTGCCTGTCTTTTCTGTTCTGTTTGGGGGTGCCCGCTTCTTTTCAAAAGGGTATGATGGCCCCTCCCGATCTTGCTTTTACATCCACTTTCTTGGTGCTAGGAGAGTGCATTCTTTCTCTGATTTTTTTGGAATGCGTAAGGAAGACACAAGTTAAGGACCTATTCATCGTCATTGTCACCAACATCCCATTTAGGATGACTGCAGCCTGAAGGCCTGTCCTATTGACCTTCACCCGCTGTTGTCGTGCACTCCCCGACTCCATTCTCTGCTCCGAATGTTTTTATATTGATCCTCCATCGCGTAAATGGCCGCCCCCTTCTTCTAGACCCGTCTATGCATGTTCATTCTGTTACCCTGTTGTCCACCCTTCGCTAGTTCGTGTCAGGTTCAAAATTGCGAGGGTGAGAACTGCCTTATATGATGTCCTTTCACTTGCTGTTTATTTCACTTTCTTTTGTACGGGTAAATTTGTGGTAGAGCAGGCGCTGAAATATTCTGGCCATAATCAGTGGTCGCAGGAGTCTTATCGTTTCTTTGCTCTTTCTCTTGCCCTTTCTTGGTTGGACGTTTTGCTTGTGGGCAATAATTGGTTAAAGATTTTCTGTTTTTGGCGATTGTGAGTTGGGAACTCAACCGCTTGTCTAGAACCCCGCCGAGTATTCTTACGCGGCTGTTCTCTGGGAGGATATTCGTACCTATTTCTAGGGTTATTTTTAATTTGATCTCGTGGCGCCATCTGTCGTTTACCGAATCGAGCTTTCAGCCGAGGCATAACCATGGGAATATTGAAAAGTATTTTGAAAAATTATGTGATTAGATGCTATGTAGTGGGCTCTATTTTAGCTATTTTCGACTTATAATCTATCCTTCCTTGATTTATGTGGGAACAGCTATAATGCTCTCTCCCCTGTTTTAGTTAGATCACCCAATGTTGGTGCCGCCGTAAGACTTGGTGGAAAACACACCACGGTGGCTCAGTGGGTAAGGCGTTGCGCTGCTGAACCCAAGGCCGCTGGTTCAGTTCCCGGCCGCGGCGGTCATTTTTCTGATGAAGCAGAAAACAAACAAGCGAGCGTGTCGGAATTTCGGCGCACGTTAAAGATCCTAAAGTGGTCAAAATTCTTCCGGAGGCTTCCACTACGGCATCCCTCGTAAACCACGAGTAGCACCGGGACATGAATTACCGAAAATTTGTATTTTTGATCTTCTGGTGGAAACCTGTTTTGGTGGGATGACGTTAGTTGCGGGAACGGCTGGAGACCGTATCTGCTGAGCATGCTACCACCGACTGGGCATGAACAAGCTTCACCGCGCAGGCGCGGCACCTGCTGAAAACGCATGTCCTTTCTTTCGTATCCGACGTCGCATCATTGTCTTCCTTTCCAACCTTCTGTTGCTATAGCTCCACATTACTGGTTCAGCGGAGCCCTAGAACTTTCCTGCCTCAGTCGTAGCTTCCTGGTGGCAGCGGTGACGTATTTCCGCTGACGCCTGATGAGCACGGCTGATAGCGGACGGCTAGGAGGCACGGGGGAATCGAAAAATGAGACTAATAAGCTATCGCGTTAATCATTGCGTAGCAAGTTGCACATCTTACCAGGCGTTGAGTCTCAACCACAGGAAATTTTCACAAAATAAATAAGAGGGGTTAAAAATAAGTTGGAGGTCATTGACATCGAGAAGTACAGCGTTATCGGAAAAACGTTGCCTCGGTGCGTAGGCAGCGTTATCGGAAAAAGTAAAGTGCTTGATACAGTATCGCCGGTCAAGTAGGGGCGCCCCTTGAACGCGTTGTTGTTTGCGATTTTTCTTGAGCCATTTTTTAAAGATTCCTAAAATGAAAATATACACGGATTACGTTTGCACAACAGTGAAGTTAAAATTTTCTCATATGCCGGCGACATCCCTGTTTTCTGTATTCGCTGTGTATGTGTGCGAGGTTTCCCGCGTAAAGTGGTGGATGCTTTTCGGATTTTGCAACTTGGCCCCCAGCCGTAAAAACAAGGAGAGCACATCTGTGCAGATTCAAGGCCAAGCACAGGCCACACAGTCAAGTTTCTAAGGCACCTAAATAGTTCTGCAGACGTAGGTACAACATGTGGTTGTTCTTGGGTGAGGCGAAAAAAAGCGATATCGTCAGTGTAAAGGTACACCTGAACATCTGGGTTTATGGGAATGGAGCTCATCAAAACAGAGCCCTGTAGAACACCTCGGGTTTGAGTGTATACTGGACAGGACAGGATCTGCTGAGAACGAAACAATTTTCTACTAGACTGAAAATTATTAATCCATGAGATGATTAGTTTGCGAAAGGAAAACGCTTAAGCGCGTTAAAAAGAATTCTGCACACAATGCTATCGTAAGCTTTAGCGGCATCCAAGGTGACCAGCATGGCAACTTCTTTTCGTGAGCGTGCCGCTCTCCAAATCAATGTAAGCAGAATATATTGAGCAGCCCTGCCTGAAACCTATCTGTATGGGGCTCAAGATGTTTTCCCATTGCAACATATTTTCAGTTCTACTAAGCAAAATTTTTTCTACCAATTTTACCACATTGGAAGTGAGGGCAATAGGTCTAATATTATCTATAGCGAACCCAAACCTTGTTTTTTGAACCGGGGAACAACCTTTGCATGCCGCCACTCAGGTGGGACCCACTAATGGCGTAAGGAGTGGTTTAGCACATGTAAACTAAAGGAAGGGGACTAGCTGAACAGAAGTTTCAGCATGCTGACTACAACACCATCAGGACCTAGAGCAGCATTTGGGGTGGGGGGCTCGACGTAATCCTTTTGCGAGGTCTTTCAGAGTAACTTCTTCAGGGTCGTCCTGTCCATGTTCCCGTAAGGATGGATAGAAGCACCGATCGAAAATGCATATGCAATCCCAGAACAATCTGGTTGAGAAAATCTTGGGTTTCATCCGGAGAACTGATAACCGAATCAACGTTCTGATCGGGAGGAGCTACGTTCCAACCACGTAACAATTTAGGCAGTGCTTTTTTCCGTGGGTCTAATAGAAAAGAAAACTCTTGCGACTTATATTCCTCCTTGGACTTGGCAATAAATCATTTGAAAATTTCTTCAATTAATTTAAAACTACTCCAATTATCTGGCCACTGGTTGCGAAACAGCCTCTTCCACGCAGCATTTCTGCGCGTCTTTCACGTGCACTCATCGTTCCACCAGAAACGGCAAGGGCCCCCCATATCTGATGAGACTCAATTTTTGTACGTTCTTCCACATCGCTAATCAAATTTAAAACCTCCGTAGCCTTACGCTCTTCGTCAACTTGGGCCATTGAAGAAAGAGCAGTGCGTAATTGTTTGCTAAAGCGCGTCATATTTATGAATGATAGGAGTGGCTCGGAGTTCGCACGGGACATATCTTGAAAAACACTGGCACGTGACAGCTATTGGTAGCATCCGAAACTGTCCCGCTCTATTACAAGAGCCGGCGTATACAGAACGAGTTAAGTCGATGACTAAGCGGGACTGTCCCCTTACACAAGCAGTCGCACCGAAGTTTCGAGATGGAAGGTGGTTATCTCCTATCCATTCCCACCCCCACCTACCGCATGTATCCGTGCGGAAGCCCCAGGATACTCGGTAATAGTTAAAATCACCCTCTAAGATGTTATGGGGTTCACATGAGGCGAGAGCGGGATATAATGGCTTCTTCGATGTTACACCAGATGGGAAATTCAAATTAATCACTGGGAAGGGACTAGTACTTGCAAGACAGAAGTCAACGACCAAAAATGTCGCATTCACTTGAGGACAAGGTAAAAGAAATACACGTCCTGTGGCAGAACGCGGTGGAAAGTAATCTAAGCAAGCCTACGCTCCTACCTTGCCAGTCCAAGCGAAACGAGCGAAAGTTACGGACGGCGAAAGATTTAGAGGGGATAGCCACGTGTCGTGGAGCAGAATAATATTTGGGGAGAGCATATATACTTGATAGGAGAGGTCAAGAGAAACATATCACGGAGCGGCAATTCCACTGCAAAACCCGGATCCACCCTATAGCGACTTGAGTTGTCCAGAAGAGATTACCTGTTTTACAATGTCTCCAGACTCAGGAAATCAAACCATACCTTTTTTTCGTTTTCGACTGAGGCACCTTGTCTGTTTTTATATCTGTGGGAAACCGAGTCCTCTTGTTTTTAAGTGGAGACGAAGGAATACCAGTCTCCCCCTGCGTTCCTCGTTACCAGATGGAATAGACTGAAGTGCTACCGTCACTTTGTTTTGCAGAGGGTGTATATTGGTATGCCGAACCATACGAGCACTTGGGGACCTAGAGGGGCAAACTATCTCAAATGCAATTGGAGCGTGGTCACTACTTGTAGCGTGATCCAAAGTAGAGCACGAATAGATATTGCTGGAGTTTGAAAAAGGCAAGTCTAAGACTGACGCAATCTTCCAACGAAAAAATGTTATTGAACGAGAGTTATAACAGTGCATATTGTTATAATTCATCCAACTACTTGGCCGCCTACCACAGGAATCTGTGCGGTGCCCCGAAGAGACATGGTTTGAAATAAAATCGCCGCAAATAATTACGCGTTTCTCACACGATGACAAAAATACCATCGAGATGAGGGGCGGAAATGAGGCCATCCGGAAAATAGGAGTTCACAAGAGAAAATGCAGAACACTCAGGAATGCTGAATGTAACTGCTAGAATCGCACAATCCACAGACATGAACTAAATGACTTATGGGCTTTATGGCAAAATTGGGATGATGCAAGCGGAATATCCGAAAAGTCTAGAAATAAAACGGCCGATGCGGAGTCAGCCGGGTTTTCAGCACTGCAATGACGTCTGGCTGTTCTTTAGCGACTATGAAGTGAAGGTTTAGGAGAGCTGACATGATAGAGCGGCTATTCCATTGTAGTACCCGAAGTGGCATTACGAAAAAAATGATGGCCGCCACCGCAGCTCCGTAAATATCGTTTGTTTTGGGAACGCCTTAACCTTTCCTTGCTTTTTGTTTTGTGGATGATTCCAGTGAACCCGTAGTTGGAGGACCAGTTATTTTAAACGGAACTGTTTGATACTCCACGTCCACTGAAGAGTTCACATAACTGACACTGGGTTTGTTAGCAGGATGAATATTGGAGCATTGACGAAAAGTGCGTTTTCGAGGCACGATTTTGGAGGAAATTGGATCACGTCTGGAGCAGGCGGAAAGGATGATGAGTGCTGGCTGCACTCTGGAAGTTCAGGAAACAAAGGGGCTGTAGAGATGAAATGGATGGACCTTTCCGAGAGATCAGTCTGATTGAGTGACTCTAAAGCTTTACAACTGAACGCGCCTGTTGAATCGCTTTGTACGGCTACGCCCCACAATGCAGACACAGTCTGAGATACATGGGCTTTCGGAGCTGCCAAAAGTTCTCTTGTGGCATGCATATACCTGTCCATTTCTTTAGCCTGGCTTTTTTCTATTGCAGAGGCAAAAATGTCAGCAAGTGACGAATCAACAAGAGTAGAGCCACGCGTAGCTACTGAGGCATAGCCAGATGATTGTTAACTACTCTCATCGCCTCACTAAGCGTGCATCGGTGTTTCTCGATCACTTCAAGGACTTTCCCTTCCTGCGCGCTGAATCCGAGCACCTTGAGTAGTCCGACGAGTTAGAGTTGCCCCACAGACAGCAAGTTACTTCCTCCGTACTGCATGGTCAGGAAGGATGATAACCCCCACACGGACAGCAGCGAGCCGAAGATTTGCATCCTGTGACAGTATGGCCAACTCGCCAGCATTTCTTGTCCTGTAAAGGAAGCGGAGAAAGAGACACCACACGAAAGATAAGAAGGCCATATTTTGAGTTCTGACTCGGTGGGATAACGGGAGTCATTCACAATTCGACTGCATCGGTGTACAGCTATGACATTCGAGGAAGCAAACTCTTCTAGCATATCGTTGACAGCCATTTCAGTGTCAACTCTGGCGAATGATGCATTTTGCGCACGGAAGATAGGATTGAAGAAATGGTCTAACCGGGAAGGCCGCAAGTGACTCGCGCTTGGGAAGGTCCTGTAGACAATACAGGTCAGAGGATCCACCTTTCCACCCCTCCACCCCTTGAACCTTTCCCGAATGGACGCACGCTAGAGATTTTGTTGAAGTGATCCGGAGAAGGATGAAGGGCGCTTTGCATTTTTCCAGGATTGTTGTTGCGAATCGCCCCGCCATTCGTCGGAACGAAGGCCACAGGGATGTCGGTCAAGAAATTTCGGAGGAAGGCCTGCAAAGGGAGATGGGGAGAAAGTTTGGACGACCAGGGGGTAGCCCCCCGGTCAGGGGAGGTAGTATCTATTCGGCGCAAAAAGCGCCCACCATCACTAGACTCACAAAAACTAGAAGGTCACAGAAAATATGTCACCAAGGACCCCTAACTCCTGGCCAAAATCCCGCAAAGGATACGATGCTCAGCGCAGACGCAAGACGTCTGATTCCGGGGTGGCTTCGGTGGGGGCCGTGTTCCGAGCATAGAAAGCTCTCTTCTGAGACGACCTCCGAGTTCTTTATAGTGCTGGGTATGATATACACCAACGCCAGCGGGCTGTTTTGACGCTGCCACCCCGAAGGCGTCGGTGGGCAGCGTACCGGTGCCAAAAGGACACTATCTGGTGGGTGTTCTAGACGTTCTAAAAACTTGACTCCCAAAAACTGCAAGGTCACAGAGAAATATTTCACCAAGGACCTCTAATCCTGGCCAAAACCCCGCAAAGGATACGAGGAGTGATGCTCACAATACGATAACGCAGCGCCTGACGTGCCCCGCAGCGCGACTACACGCCATGTAGCTGCTTCTTTCTTACCTCCCTTTTTTCTACACCCTTCTCCCTTTTTCCAAAAAAAGTTTACTCTCTCCCTCTCTTTGCGATTTCCGCCATGATTACCTTTGTTTACATTGACAACTATGGAATTTCTCTTTAATTCTTCCAAGTTCTTTCTTTATTTTGAATTCATTATGCTTTCCAACAGCATTAAATTTCCCTTACCCAGGATCCTGTAGGCGAATAAGGTATTTATTTATACCACTATGTTTCGTCCATCACCTGTTTGGGTATGGGCCATTCACCAGGGTCACCATCATCATCGTCATTCAAGCACCCGAGTAATTAACGGCGAAGAAACCAGCCACTGGTTTTTAAAAAGTTTAGATCAGAAACCAACCGTGCGTGCTCCGGCACTGATTCAGAAGATGATCGTTGTCGGTGCACTCACGCCCCATCGGTACACAGTGTGCCAGCCTTGTCCAAGCGAAGGAGCAACTCCAGCTACGTCATGGTGAAATTTTTGAAGGAGCGAGTACAGTCGAACCAGGGTATTTCACTCCAGAAGCTGACCGGCCACCTATCCTAGCAAAAATGTGACCTAAGGACCTACTACGGCTCCTCCGTCAAGTCCCAGAAGGTTTTGTTACAGCATTTCGTCAAGGTGTTCGTCATCCTTAATCGGAGCAATGTGTACGTGCGAACCAAAAGCCGCGAGGCGACTTCCTTGCTCCATGGTGATGTGGAGCGCTCTATGATTTCAACATTGGACCACGACGCGGACGAGGAGAACGCCACCTTCCTGTCTACCACCTATTCAATGTGTGCGGGTTCATCTCTATCAAGTATGTTGTCACGACAAGCTTTTACTTCTACGTGCAGGCCTTTGAGAACGCCGACCACACCAGCCTGCCATCATCCGGGTTGTGGGAGGGCGGCGGCGTCGTCGTCCTCGACACCAATGCGGGATCCAAGGATTGCGGAGCCAAGTTCGGACCCGACCTCGTCACACATAACACCATGTTTAAGCTGTCATCGTCGTCTTGCCTCTCACTCCACAGCATAAATGATGGGGTGTTTCTCTTTATAACACGTTTATTTCAAATTCTTATGTCAATCTAAGGCTGCTGTAAAAGAATAAAATAATGTAAATGAAATAATAAGGAAGGTAAAAGTTCCATCGTTTCATCCCTGGCTTCGGCCATGACAAGCTGTAGTTCTGTTACTGTGTCGGAGGCAAGAACCGTTGCCCCGACTACAGCGTGAAACAAATCTGGTCCAAGGACAATCGCCACAGCTCGTTTGGGCCGCTGTATTTGTACCCGTGTGTGGTGTAGTCCAGCTCTGAAGGGAATTCGTCCTTATGTCACTCGGGAGAGCGGCCAGGGCCCGAGCTCTAGGAGGTGAGTACAGCAGCATAATCACAACAGGTATTCAAGGTCGGCGGGCGCGGCGGCTGCTACATCATAGCTCCGCCTGTCGACCAGTACCGCGTGACAAGAACGGTTAAGGACAGCCACAGCACAATAAATTTGATTGCAATTAGAAAAGGGGGGACATCCTTTCACTCTCAAAAAAAGTGCACAGGTCGCTCTGCAAACAGGTAAGCAATCTTCCTGACGTGTTTCCTGTTGAAGACGAGGTTCGATTCAACGCCAAGGCAAGCAATACGGCGTAAGAAAACAATCAAGTGGGACGACACAACATCGTATCTCTCTTCTAAACAGCGCCCCCAATATTTAAATCCAACAGCTCACTGGATTGCAATGACTTCTAGAGGTATTCTCAGATGGCAGTCAACTTTGGGACAAACAGAAGCTGCGTGTGCACGTATTGTGCTAAAATCTAAAGAGCTCCATCAGTAAAAACAGTTTCTAGGTTGTTCGACAGTCTTTTGAATGTAAATAAGAGGCCTAAAGACGTTGGACAGGAACAGACAGCCTCATGTTTGTTCCCTAGCATAAAGCTCGAGTCCTTCCATGTTTCATTCAGGTAAATGGATAGGAATTACGGTCAGTCGCAAATTACAAACAACCGGGGTTTGTTTCGTGCACTCCGTCGACTGCGCCCAGCTTCGCAAATCGCCCATCTTCGCGGGATGCGCGTTTCCAAACGCTTCGCTGCACAGAGCACCCACGTGACATGTGTGATATCGCGGCGGGCGCTATTCTTTTGAGCGCCTGCTAAAAGGAGCCCACTGATGTAGAGTACTGAGTGCTGGCGCTGACAGCTCGGGTTCTAGCCCCATTTCTCATTGCTTAACTTTTTTCTAAATTTAATTTCTTTTTAAACTCAAATCTACGTGGTCTTTTTTTAGTAATAGTAATTTGGTATCTGAGGCTTGGGGGGCAGCCAATGACGACGTTTAATTACCGTTCTGCGTCGCGCTAACAGACATGTCACGTGGGTGCTCTGCGCAGCGAAGGGTTTGGAAATACGCTCCCGGGATGGAAGGACACTCATTTGTGTTCTCTACCTCGTCTTCGAAATGTATAATGTCCTCCTAGCTTGTAATTTCCAAAGCTGCACTCAGGTCTGTCCCCACCTCAGAAGACATAGAGCGTTGCCTTTACTGAAACCACAAACTCCAGCTTTCCACTGCTGGTGCTGCCAGTGATCCGTCAAGTAATTTCTCCTAATATCGCGGTCTGGCCTGTTACACTCGGGGGCACGTGCCACCACCACCACTATCACCATCGATGTTCTTCGTTGGTATGGGTCGTTGCAAAGCTGTAACTAGTTCCTCTCTGTGCTCGTGTTTCATAATTTCTCGAAAGGACATCGTCATCTCCATCATCATTGCAGTCGTAGAACTCGATAAAAAAAGGAGGGGGGTCGTGGGAACCATGCCGTACTACTATCCAAATAGCGACACCTCCTCGGAGACGGCCTTGTCGGGGGACACCCACCAGATAGTGTCCTTGTGGCAGCGCTACCTATCTCAACGACACCGTCAGGGTTACAGCGATGCGTCGCAAAACAGCACAGCGGCCTTGGTGAGTGACTACCTGACCGGTATACCATGCTCTGCAGGTTCAAACGACTCGGAAAATATCTCGGAGGGCGGCTTGTCATCGCTTTCGGAACAAGGCTTCCGCCGACAACTCCCGGATCACCCGACGGGATGGTCGTCAGCGCTTGCCTTCATACTGCTTCTACTAGCAATTTCGCTCGTTCTGGCGGCCGTGCCGCTGGCAGTCTACAACATCCTTCCGCCTTCCAAAGTATTCGGAACTAATGCAGAAGTCCGACATCAAGCCTTCCGAAGCCGACAGCAATAGGCCGAGCTTGATAGCGGCCCCAGCGGCCCCAGCATTCAAAGCCGAGCAGAGCCTTCCGCCTCAACAGCCTCTGGTTACAACGCGGACGAGTGGACCCACGCGGTCTCAAACCGTGCATGCCGTAGCGCGGCTGGATGTCCCGACACAGGCCCCTACAACAGTGATGCGAGACAATTTCAGTACCGGCTACGGAGAGATAAGCGAAGTGGAGCTGGCGTGTGGCGCCGTCTACTACTCGTACTGCACTCGGTCTACGCCAAAGTTCTACTACGATCCCTGGGAAAAAGCGTGCACCGCGTCCAGAGGAAACAATGCTTCCTTGTGCCTCAAGGGCTCCAACAGGTTCCCGTCCAAAGGAAGCTGCGAGCGGGCCTGCGTCCTTAGCGAACGTTCTTCGTCTAGATGTGCAGGCGCGGCGACGTTCGCTAGCTGCACGCGATCAGACTACCGAGGCAGCTCTCTGTGGTACTTCAACGGTCGCGCATGCCGCCTCTGGGAATTCCCTGCGGGCCAGTGTCCCTCGCGCGCCGAGGGGGCGGTCCTCTTTCGCACGTCGGAGAAGTGTGAAGAAAAGTGTGGCAATGTCAGCTCGAACGGAACGCCTCCACGACCACCGAATCCAGCGTGTAGGATGACAGGCGCGGTTAGGTGTCGCCCAGACGAACTCCGGTACACGTACTTCGCAGTCGCGTCAGCCACTCGCAGCCGCTGCCTACCCATTTCGGGACCGGTCTTAGCCAGGCGGCGGTGCCTGTCCGGTGCCAACCGATTCTCAACGCGGGCCTCCTGCGAGAAGATTTGCGTCCGGAAACCACAGCACACTACCGTCGTCTACGACGGCGATGAAGTATAATAAATCCATGCCTACTCGGGAAGCGCTCCACCGGAGTTAGTCTGCCATTTTGTGGTTTCTTAAGGGTCACTTTCAAAATGCACAGTGTGGTGCCTTGTGAATCGCGGCGAAAAGTCTCATCGCCTTTGTATATTGTGATCCCTGCCATTTGGTGCGTCCGGAACCCTCAACACTCTACCGTCGACTACGACTATGAGAGTACAGTAAATACACGCCGTATTACGAAACGTTATCCAAACTGTCTGCCACAAATTCCTTCCCACGGCGCTTAACTTATTAGTTGTGGCGGACGCCATTACGGCTACCCACTGGGGCGGCCATTTTGCGTAGCTCCTTTCTGGTCCTTAACATGTGAAAGCCTGTTTTTTCTGCAGTCGAAACGCTTGTTTCCGCCGTTTTTCGGCCGTGCATGTTCATGGGGGGAATGTCGGTGGCATGGCAGGGGGCGAGGGAAACCGGGTGGGGAAAGCAGGGCGGGGGGGGGGGGGGGGGCAAGTGCAAGGGCAAGGGCAAGGCCGGTCGCTCGGCCGAAACGTTCATCCTTTTCTTTTTTCGACGTGTCTTTCTTTTTTTACTCACACACACACACACACACACACGCATATATATATATATATATATATATATATATATATATATATATATATATGATTGGCAGTCAAGAAAACCTCGGAAAGCAAAGGGGAGGATGTGGTAGGTCATTGAAACAGATCAAGAATTTGGAAAGAAAGAAAGAAAGTGAGAAAAAAATGCCCGCCAGGTGGGATCCGAACCCACGACCTCCAGAATAAGCAAGAGGGCATACTAGAGCCAACCTCGTATAGAAAATGCGGGCAAACGTTAAAGGGCCCCAGCTTTCCTGATACTGGGTTGAGCCTAGTTGAATTGGGCTGTTCCCTCTTGCTCTCGATGGGCTAAGCATGACATTTGGCCCTTTGAGAGCAAGGTGTTTTTTGCTGTCCAACTTGCTACATGTCGCGGGCTCAGTTTCCGGGGCGCCGGTTAGACCACGGCGAGCACTTTCTAAGGCTCACTACGCGCTGTGTCAGTTGTGTATATATGCTGTATGTATTCCTGTACGTAAAATGTACATAATTTGGACATCACAGTTTGCCACGTCCCTCACGGCGACACGAGACACGGCGGCGCGTTCCTGGAGGAGGAAAAGTCCTGAAATTTACTATTATCTATACATGATGCCGGATATACGATGAATATGGGTCTTGTCCCACTCAACACAAGGCCACTCGTCCTAGGCCAACTCGTCATAGGTAAAGTGGTCGGTAATATAAGCTTCTCACAGGACATTTCGCACGAGGAATAATTGTGTTTCGGGAATTGTCAGCACACGGAAAACTGTCATTAAGAGCTTGTTTTCAATAGGTAAAACATTGTTTGCACCTGCTATCTCATTTATAAAAAAAGGTATAGGCGAGTGTGCATAGCTTTTGACGTAGGACGTTAGGCTGAATATACCGTCACACCTTATTAGGAATATTGAAATGATAATTGGATTCAAGTTTTTATTATGACACAGAAAAGTTAAGAAATAATGGTACAGATGAGGCAGTAAACAAGTTGAGCGTGAAATTAACAAAGCTGTTTATTGCTCTCGGTTAATACGTCAACTCAGAGCGAATGTTCCGTGCACTATTGCGAAGCGTGTTGACTGCAGGCTCCTCTGAGGGCCACAAGGGTTGACTTGGTTCTTGTTGACGTGATTTGAGCGTACCCTATTCTTTCTGGCACTTTCCAGTCAGGGCTTTGTTTACAATGTCGCGGAGCAACGAAATCCAAGCACCAAAAAATTAATGAAGGGCACACTAACGCGTAAGATTTGAAGGTCGCACAGCTGTGCGCAACCTTCAGGACCATCAAAACGGTTGAAGTCCACGATTGCAGCGGATCTGCTTCTTCTTCGCTGCCGCAACGACCTTTACTCCATTCTTGTTGCTATAAGTGTGAGCTTCGCTCGGTTTTTTTGGAAAGTGTTGCCACGATTACGGTGAACACTGGAGTTTTTTTGCCAATCTTGGAGATACTTGGTTTGATAAACGTGCGCCGGGGACGCTGGGCGGTAGCCGCGAGGCACGCGCTCACCAGGCCTCGGCAGATTTTTTTTAACGGTCGGGATGTTCGCGCGCGAGGGCACGCGCTCACGTGCGCTCGGTATTTTTATTTGTCGGGGATTTTCGGACGCCGCAACCCATGGATTGCCCGACAGCTTCTCTGTTAAAAGGCACTCTGCCAGGTGGACATACTTTATGTGCGCAAATTTCCATTGCGGACTTCCTCTGGTATCAGCCCGCTTCCAGACACACGTGCAGGACGCAACTGATTCTTCCCCTCCCCCCCCCCCCCTGCCTAATGGAGAGTGCTTATTTATTTATCATACTGCGAAGGCTTGTCAGACTCTTACAGGAAGATGGGCGCTCGCCGGCGCGCTACATGCATGAATACAAAAATTAGTACAATGCGCACGGGTAAAACAGCGGGTGCACTGGCGCGTGGCTACTTACTCAACGGCAGAAATAAAAAAAAAAAAACCATCACAAATCGACCACCCACTGCCAAGGACGCAAAAAAATATATATGAGCTTTCTAAGCTGTGCAGTTTAGTTACCACACAGCTGTAGGAAAAACAAGTAATAATAACATTGTACAGACTATTCTAACACACATAACACAGTGAGACACTTCTAAACGCTACACATCATCTGGTAAAACAATGCGATAAAGTGTAAGTCAAAAGAATGCACGCAGGAACAGGTGACGACGTGCTTGTCTTGTAATATCAGCTGTATTAGGCACGAAAACGCGATGAAAGAATGTACAGGTGCCGTCATAAAGTAATTGGAACAAGGATTTGTGAATATCACAAACCAGGTGTCTTACTCGCTTTATGACAGCCATAACCCTGTTTACAGGAAGCTTTTTCTATTTGGGAGGACTCATTTAAGCGCACACCAATTGCAGGCAGGCAATTTCCGGACGAGGAAATTTTTGTAAATTCACGAGACGTGTTTCTAGTTACTTTTGACGGCACCTGTACAATTTTTGCCAACGCCTTTACTTTACAGGGAGGAAGTGAACCCCAATTCTGCCTTCTTAACAAAGCGGCCAACCGTGCCGGCATTGATAACGTCAAGTGGTAATACGTTCCACGTTTTAATGCATGACGAAAAAACTTCTTGAATGTCTTTTTACGCATGTTAAATGGCCTTCTATGTTTTTCCATGATTGGTCCTAGTCAAGTGCCGATGTGGAGGTTGGATGCACAACGACGTGACGACACGGCTACAATTCGTGCTCGAATGCGTAGTGAAGTTACACTGTCATGTCTAGAATATTTAGTGTAAATAAAAACGCTGCTGAGCACGACGACACGGTTCGATTCCCGGCCTTGGCGGCGGCATTTCTGATGGAGGCGAAAAGCAAAAACGCCGGTGGTACGAGATTTCGGCGCAAAGGATCCCTGTGGTTAAAACTAATCCGGAGCATACGGCGCGCCTAATCGCCTGCGTTGCATCGGCGCGTTAAAACCTACAATCTGTCAACCCGAGCAAATAAAACGGGGTGCCTTATTCTGAATTTTTTCTAATTTGTGTATAAGATATTGTTGATGTGGGTTCCAACTGTACTGCGATACTCGAGGATGGGTTTTAGAAGCGTTTTATATGCTGTTAATTTGACCTGAGGCTGTGCTGCCGACAATTTTCTACAGAGGACGCACTTTTGTCTGAATGCTTTGATGCACGTGTTTTCAATATGAGAATCCAATTTCAACATATGCGTGAAAGGTAAAACCCTAAATATTTCACAGAGTTTATTCGCAACACTTCGGAGCCATTCAATGTGTAGGTAAATTCTAGGAGAGACCTCTGCTCATAAAGTTTGTTTTAGTAGTGTTAATTTTTAAGTTCCAGGCGTCACACCAACGAGATATACTACAGAGCAAAGAATTTAGTGTTAATTATTCCGACGTATCACGCACGACTAAATGAACAACGCAATCGTCAGCAAACAGTCGAACGGTAACCCTAGTGTCACTAGATAAGGTAACAGAGTATCGGCCCTCTTTTCTCCTATTCTGCCATGCCCCCGCCGTAATCATTGGTCAGTTCGCATCACGCGATATTTGTTTACACTGCGACGGTTTATGAGCAGCGCAATTTTGTTGCTTATGCGTTTTCTGTCGGCCAACTGTGGTGGTCTCAGCTTGTCCACCTGCTCTGCGGCTGCGCGCGACTGGCCTCGTTCTGAACGCGAATCAAAGGTAACGCGCTTAGTAGCATTTCAGCTGCATAAGTGCGTCCGAAGGTGCAGTGTTGCTGCGTCTTTGGCAGTGTTGTTTGCAAATGACCTAGTCAAGGTTAGCGGTGAGGCGGCACTTTGGCAACACTGATGAACACCAAAATGGCTGCCTTTGCTCACGTGCGTGCCTCAGCGACGGTACTCTGTATTTTATCGAGCGACACTAAGTACATCCATTTCAAACGCAGTAGCAGCTTCATTAAACATGCAAGAAAAAGTAAGGGGCCCAAGACGGAAACTTGTGGGACCCCGGCAAAAACGTCAAGACGGTCAGATCCCGATTTGTTGATGGCTACGTACTGACTGCGGTTGGATAAATAAGCTGTTTCCCACGGTATTATATTTGATCATTTATGCTAATTGACATCAATTTTCCAAAATTTGCTATGCCGTACACGGTCAGAAGGCTTTAGTGAAGTCAAGAAGTATTTTATCAACTTGGAGATTGAAATCAATTGGTGATGCGAAATCATGAGTTATTTCAAGAGGCTGAGTCACCGGGACAAACCCTTGCGAAAGCCGTGTTGTTTTGGGTATAGCAGATTGTTTTCTTCTAAGTAATATATTATTGCTTTGTTGAGAATGTGTTCCACCAATGTGCAGCAAAAACTTGTTAGTGAGATTGGCCTGCGCGCAGTTTTGTTGCCGCCTTTATGGATGGGAGTGATGTTTGCACAAAGCCAATCTTCGGGCAGTGTGGCCGTCCTGAGGGACGTTGTAAAGATTGCATAGAAGAATGGAACTAGCTGTTCAGAGTATTGTCTAAAGAAAACACTTGATATATCATCAGGACCGGCACTTTTTTGACGTCATTTTCAAGTGCCCGACCATTTATGTCTATCCCCGGCATTTCTGAGGGAGACGTTGTCGGCGGTGCTACTACGACAGTAACACGTATAAAAACAATTAGAAATCCTTGTTGCAGAAGTTTGAGACCGATTTTGCTTCGCTTAAAACGGCACCTGCTACTTCCAATGTGCTGATGGGGTCAACTGGCTTAGACAAATACCGCCAAAATTTCTGTCGCTGATTTATCATAAAACTTGCAAGCGTTGTTGAAAATAAATTATCCCCGGCTTTTTTATTTGGACCTTTAATGTTCTAGCGTGCTGACTTTCGTCTGCTGAATAATTTCTCTTTTCTTGTATTCTTTCTAACTTTCTTTTAATATCCATGATAACACATGTAATCCAAGGCGTTTTCCGCTATGTAGGGTTCCATTTAGTAGGAAAGAAGTTGGCTTCGCAGAACTCCATCGCTTGGTTAAATTTCAAACATAGCTAATGTTTTATTCACTGAGAAATTATTCCATTTACGTTAAAATTTTCATTTTCCCGCTAAATCATGTATTTTGGTGGTCTGCAATAACATCACAGGAACCGACCGCTCTGCAGCCGATTGGAAATCCTTGTTTACAGTTAGTGAACCTAGATGGCGCAACCATACCGTGGGAAGCCGTCCTCTGCCACTGGTTGGTTTCTGACCGTGTTTGAACCAGGCTTGTTTTCGTTCAGGGAGAAAATAATCGTTTCGTAAAACAGAGTGCTCGCTCGACAAATATGGTCACTTAAGACACCGTTCCTTGCGTCAATCGGCCAGTTTCGCCTAAAACTACTCCAAAGCCCCGCAGTCCTGTGCAGCTAAACCAAGCATAGTTCGCGCAGTACCAACAGCAGTATATGCATCGGTACTTCTATGTTTACGTGTGCGTTCGCAACTTCCACTGTCGGTCCCACAATTTTCCCTGCTATAAAAAGAATGCGGCCTAAATATACGCGCAAATAGCCCGTTCGGCAAGCTTATAAGCTCTCCCAATTTTCGTTTGCTTTTGCCGGCCTGAGCCAATCGCTGAGCTAGCTGGTATGACATCATAGGTTCTGTTGCGGGAAATGAGCGAGTGGGTCGCATAGCTTTTCCCTTTTTCCTAATTATACAGCTTATTTAGGCGAAGTTTACGTTAAAAGTGGTGTCAGTATGATTCTAACGAGGCAATCTTTTGAATGAACCAAACTTCTATTTTTTCTTCATGGCTCCTTTAAATTAAGCTATCTAACAAGACGCCACCCACCCCAATCAGAAAAAAAAAAAGAAAGATTCAGAGAAGCTTGCAGCTCACGCGAAAGACTTCAATACCGAAGCTGTTGTACGTGTTCATTGGGGGAGGCAAAGTTGAGTTTTAATATCGTTGTGGTGTAGGGTCGAAGTCGTCGGCATGGCATTTCAATGACCTTTATGTCGAGTAAGGCTAGAATGAGCTCGTCGTTTTGGTCCAAGTTTTCGTACGCCCGCTCAGTAAAGCGCGAATTATCGTCCTCTAGCGAATCCTTTGCCTCCCAGCCTCTCGAAAAAGCACAGCGGCCTCTTCCTCGGCCGTGCTCACTATCCGCGACCGGGCCATGTGGATTCAACAATCAGCTACATGCAGCTTTCGCAAGTCAGTTCAGTTCAGTTCTGCTCAGTTTAATCACTAAAGGGGATCTAGATGAATATACATAGATTCCTGGGCTAAAAGTTGTAATAAATAACTAGGCTAGGGCCCAGGCGATTCATGGCGCGGCTTACAATAAAGAAATACTAGGAACAAGTGCAACGTTTCTGGATATGTGTAGTATATAAACAACTACAAAGTTATATAACAACTACATATTAGTAACTATCACAAAACATAACTGGATACTGAATTAAACGTATTAGCAAACAGCACTGCTTGTGAGCAAAAGAAAAGAAAAAGGGGACAAGCAGATGTACGTAACTTAGTACAATGCAGCAGTGGCGGATAATTGGTTGAATAAATAAAGGTAGAAGCGGAGAAAATACAAAGAGAGAGCGGGTTTTAACTACAAGATGAGCACGGACACTGCCAAAAGACGTGAAACAGGCAAAAACACCAGAAATAATTCAACTTTCACCAATTAGTGTCAAGTCTACAAACACCTGACAGAGGAGTCGCAGTCTTTATACAATACAAAACGAATGCGCACGACGACAGAAGGACGGACACGCGAGGGGCGCACTCTATGACGTGTCTTCCTCGTTCCGAGCAAGTGTTGCCACGATACGCCGAACACTGGAGATTTTTTGTGGCCAATCCTGGCTGATCTCCGTAACTGGGTATGCTTGGCTGGAGGAACGTGCGCTCAATGCACGCGTGCATGAACGCTGGGCCTTTTCTTGGCATTTGTAATTGCGGCCACCATACACACCCAATTTGCTCAATAGCTTCACCGTTAAAAGGAAGGCATAGCAAGCATGTAGTGTTCCTCACAGCCATGAAATGCCCCCTTACAAAACTATATACTTCAATTTCAGCACGTCTGTATTGCCCTCAACAGATGCTTGCCTCTTTCGTATCCAACCGGAAACTGTAGAGCATTGTTTATTCGAGAGTCGCCGCTTCTCATAGCAGAGGAAAATTTATCTCACTCCCCAGTTCCAACGCCTAGGTCTTAAATTAAAAACTATACCGTACTTTCATTCGGCGCTGGCAGCCTCGGCCATTGAAATAAATTTACTACCTTCATCGTCACGGTATCATCACTGCTACAAGAGGATTCCTGCGTTGATGTGTACTCTCCTTTCTATCTTCTCCCACCCATATGGTGTGTACATGATTATTTTTTTTAATCTACCACTGTTTGTTTCAGTTCCAAATATAGGGACCTGTAAAATAAGCCAACTTCACATCCCTGGCCAATCGCTTTCTCTTAAAAAGACGAAGAGTACGAAGAAGAGAAAGAGAAATAAGAAAAGAGACAGAAAAAAAACAGAAAGGGAAATGGAAAGAGAAGGGAAGCAGGGGGTGAAGAACAAAAGTCGTCTCTGATCTCTGACCGACCGCAAGCAGCAGCGCCTCGCTTCTTCAGTTCGGATCAGAAATCTTCCTTGCGTGCTCCTGTGCCTTGCAATGATTCAATCTTGAATCATTCGGGCCTTGAAATCTTTGAACATTCTTGCACCCCCGGTCTCACCAGCCTGGCCTTTGTAGGAGCAAAATACTGAGACTCAAGATATTAAATGCATTTATTGAAACCACATAACCTTGAACTCGAGGTCCCACAAGTCCCCCCTTTGTTGGGGAAAAACACTGGCAGTCAAGCGATTAAATGCCTGTACTGAAGCCACAAACGCTTTATTACCAGGTCCCACTAGCCGGGCCTTTGAAGGCGAAAAAGATTGACAGTCCAGGAATCGCTGTTAGGATCGACGCCTTGTTAGTTACCCACAAAGTCACGGTAAGTAATCATTCAAGAAAACAACAGCCTCATCGGCACTATTTGTCTTTTTTTTGGTATCGTTACTTCAAATTTATTTTTGAAATTGTAACCAATCCGTCACCGTGCGCGTTTCCTATTTTCAAGCGAGGGCATCGCCATAAACATCATCGTTCCAGTAGTAGACCTGCAGAAGAAACGAGGAGGAAGACCGCAAGAACTATGCCCTGCTACGATCCGAATAGCGACTCCTCGTCGGCGACGGGCTTGTCCGAGGACACCCACCAGATATTGTCCTTCTGGCACCACTACCAATCTCAACGAAACCTTCAGGGCGGCAGCGATGCGTCGCGAAACAGCACAGCGGCCTTGGTGAGTGACTACCTGGCTGGTATACCATGCTCTGCAGGTTCAAACGACTCGGAAAACATCTCGGAGAGGGGCTTGTCATCGCTTTCCGAACAAGGCTTCCGTCAACGACTCCCGGATCACCCGGCAAAATGGTCGGCGGTGCTGGTCCTCGCACTGCTTGTACTAACAGCGTTCCTCGTCCTGGCGGCCGTGTCGCTGGGAGTCTACAACATCGAGCCGGCGTCCAATGTATCCGAAACTAATGCACAAGCCTACATCAAGCCACCAGCAGCCGACAGCAATAGCCCGAGCTTGATGGCGGCGCCTGCATTCGGAGAGCACCTTCCGCCTCAACAGCCTCTGGTCACAACACGATCGAGTCGACGCACGCGCTCGGAAACCACCGATACCGTAGAGCGGCTTGAGGCCACGACACAGGGTGAGGCAACACTGGTGCGAGACGAGTTCAGTACCGGCTACGGAGAGATAAGCAAAGCGAAAATCATTTGCGACTCTGTGTCCTACTCGTACTGCACTCGGTCTACTCCAAAGTTCTACTACGATCCCTGGGAAAAAGTGTGCACAGCGTCCAGCGGAAGCAACGCTGCACTGTGCTTGAGGGGCTCCAATAGGTTCCCGTCCAAGATGACGTGCGAGCGTAGCTGCGCCCTTAGCGAACGTCCATTGCCTGGATGCGCTGACGTAGCCACGTTCGCCAGCTGCACGCGGCCAGACTACCGGGGAAGCTCACTGTGGTACTTCAACGGCCGCAGGTGCCGCCTCTGGGACTTTGCTGCGGGCAAGTGCCCCTCGCGCGCCGATGGGGCGGTCCTCTTCCGCACGTTAAGGCAATGCGAAAGGAAGTGCAGCAGCAGCGCGAGACAGGGCATGCCACCACGAATCCGGCGTCTGGCGTGCACAGTGCCCGTCTCAACTAGGTGCCGCCCGGACGAGCTCAAGTATACGTACTTCGCAGTCAAGTCGGCCAGCCGCTACCGATGCCTACCCGTGTGGGCACCGGTTTGGTCCTGGCGTCGGTGCCTCTCCGGCGCCAACCAATTTTCAACGAGGGCCTCCTGCGAGAGTGTGTGCATCCGGAAACCACAGCACTCCCCTATCGACTACGACGGTGCTGAAGAGCAATAATTCCTTGTCGTGACAGCGAATGCTATAAAGTATTCCTCTGGTATTCCTCCAGAGCTGTTCCTTGTTTCCTGGTTTCTTTATTGTCGGTTTCATTGTGCATCCTGGCTACAAGTGGCCGTCGCCTTCCTGTAGTTTTGCGATCGCTACCGTTTGTCACGTCGCTCTTTTTAGGTACAGGACTGACTATAACGAGTTTCGAAGGGTGCTGCCCAACGTTTCCGGTGCGAAAACATCTTTAATGCAGCAGCATGCTTTATTGAATCCTTCAAGATTTTCAGAGAGGAAACGCCACCGAGCAATTTCAACAGCCTGTCGGTATTTGCAGTTCAACTGAAACTCGATAGTAAGATTGAGTTGAAATCACGCCCCTAATTCTGGGGGCATTTCAACGGCAATAGTTATTATTGGTCAACGTAAACGAAGAACCTTTGGCCTAGCTGTCTGTCACTCCCTTCAGCCGCGCAGCCGTATACGGAAAAATGCTTGAACAAGAACCATATAAGGGCTGGCATGGCTCATATACATGTCGACGTTATTCAGCACAAAGAAAACCTCAGGCGTATTTGACGCAAAATGTGAGTATATGGCCGAGAGAAACAGCGTATTTATAAATAGTAACACGCTCGGACATGTTTTTACGACAGCAGATGAAAGAGCTACATATTAAAAACGGTGTCGAAAAGAAGTAAGATAACAGCGCACAAAAACAAAAGAAATGGCCCCGGGCGGTTCCAAACACAACCAAAAGCAAAAAATAAAAATCACCCCCGCCCCCCAATCTCCAAGCAGGTTGCGCTCGAGCATTGCGAACGCGAGAAAATGGAATCACACCAACTTCCATTGCATTAATCATGCGAAGAGCGAGAAAGAGAGCAGGTGAGCATGAGGGGTGGGAGGGGACACGAGGAGATACGTTTACTGGACACGAATGGTAGTAGACTACTGGCCATGAGCGCGACCACGGGCGACACTGCAAAGCCCGGTTCCGTGACGTCGGCTTAGGGATTCTCGCATTTGCCGTCTGCTTCACTCGGGCTCGCTCTCCCTGCTGTTTCTTTGCGCTCGGTTGACTATTGATGCTTGTCCGCACCAGATTTCGCGAGTCTGTAACTTTTTATCATAATAAGAGACTTAAAATCGCATACACTAGCTCAACTGTGAACTGTATCCAGAACTGAAAAAACAGTTCTGGATACTGTTCCGGAAGAAACATTGCCGGCGTCGCCACATCCGTTGCGAAGCCGGTCCTGAACGGGGCGTGAAGACTGGGAGCTACGCGCCAGCTTCTGTATTCAGCAATCTTCCGAACAAAGGGAACAGCCAGCTGCTTATAACCGGCAGGCAACAGCGAAAATACAAGTCCAAAAGAAATTCCAGGCCTTCGGTGCTGTCGGCTTTGGCAGAAGGCATTACGGTTCCTGGTAATCGTACGTAAGGTTAAAACAGTACAACAGCTTTTGCAACCTTGCCGAACGCCGGAAAGTATTGTATCACATCGCATTACATTGTCATGGCATGAAAGTATGCCGACATGCACTATGGGCCACAAAAAAATGTAGGTTGAGAGCCAAATTACCTACTGTGTGCACAGGCGCGTGCTGCTTTTAAATCCGGCTCCTAGCCACTATGGTGGCTTGTTGAGCAAAGCGAGTAACGTCTACGGCAAAAGTACAGTAACACTATGTTTGTTCAGATCTGGAGGGATATTTACGGTACCTTTCCCGCAGCCACATCTTCCCAAGCGTTATAGTAAAACTGCACTCAAAAAGAGGAGGAGTCAAGGATGAGGAGGCGGCGGAGCAGGAGAAAAACTTTTTTTAACAATAAAATCGCGCTGGTAAATGGGCGGGGTCCTGAGTCCAGGATGAAAGAGCAAGAATAATTATCTTCAATTCATTGAACGCCATCCCAAATAGGCCAGTATTTGTTTTTACGCCTGTAGGGGTTGAAAAACAAAAGCTGCTTGGTCATAGTCATCGCTTTTGATTGTTGTTATAGTGGAAACCGGCACGTATACTATTTATTACTTTCGTGAGCGAGTATATCAAGCCTTCAAGGCCATGATGTCATCACTGTTCTGGTTGAGGGTCAGTTCTTTATGATAAGGATCGTTACAATAGAAATTCGGGGCGCAAAAGCCCCCTTTGACTAATCTGGACAATGTTGTCTGCGCCGTTTCGCGGTGGTGTAGCACAAGTCCTCTCATTGCACTTGCAGTGAAACGCACGCTACGAATATGCACCTTCTTGCACGCAGCCGTAACGAAATTTATAAAGGTACTGTATGCCACACATCCTGAAGAAAATATCCACACGAACTTTGTGGGGCTCCCAAACACCCCCGAGCCTCCTAATAGGACGCTTGTGACTGTAGAGAAAAAGTAATGCGTTGGGCACAGAAAAAACATTCATCTGATACAAGTCAAGAACAACGAAAGAAATAGAAGGCAGCCGCTATAAGTATCCGGTTGAACAGGAGAGGGCTCAAGACGGCCCTTTGAGGCACTCCTTTTTGTATATCGTAGTAGGAAGTTGAGCCTTCCGGAGTGCACATGAAGAGTTCTCGCCCCTCGAGGTAGTTTGATATTTACGTGTAAAGTTTATGTTAATGAAACCGTTAAACCAACGCGAATCGGACTGCCCTCCTCCTAGAAAGGCACCTCTCCAGACCTCACCTTTGTGTCTCCGGGGCTAGTAACTACGTGGAAAACATTCGACAGAACTAGGGGCAGTTCTCACTGTCCAGTATCAATTTTCCTTCGTTGTAGACGCCTACGGACGGCAGAAACTTTGGAGCAGACGAAACTGGACCACCTTTCATAAAATTCTCAACGAGTCATCAGACCCGGCAAAAGACTTTCCTACTTTCATAACGCGCGTTCAGAAGGCCGCGATAGCCTCTAAATAGCCAATCAAACGCTCGGAGGACACACCTGCCTTGGACTGCTACCTGGCCAACCAGGGTAACCGAGCTAGACACTTGACTCATGAATGCAGGCGACTATGGAAAACGTCATCACCACCTAGTGAAACCAAGCAGCACAAATACAAACTGATTCAAGAATATCAGAGACAATTTGCTAATGAGCACTGGGAAGAACTATGCTCAACATTAGGCAAAGAGCGCAAACCCTACAAGCTTTGCGAATCTACAGAGGCCATGGCAGAAAAGGTGCAACAACGTTTGTCCTTCTCGGACGCTCACGCTCCACACACTCCGAAGAGGTCGAGCGGGAGATTATCGCAACATTTCCCCTTCAGCAATGTACGCAACCGCCGAACGTACCTGCCTACCAGTCGAACTAGATCCCGGACGACTCAGCCTTAGACCCCTTCTACTATGGCAGAACTTCGCACCGCCATCCGACAAAGCAAGGTGACATTGGCCCAGAACATGATGGACTCACGTGGCAGCAACTTTAATTTACCTCCAGGTTAAGGTCTGCGAGCCAGCCGAAATGCAGCAAGCGCCACAGCGTCTGGCTAGATATCGTCGCCAGAAGTGTGCTGATCTGCACCGATAAGAAGGGAACATGGTCTTGTTTGCCAATTTGGTTGGTGCCGAACGACCAGAGCCAGTGTCCTCTACCGTTGTATCCTAAACAGTCATATGTGAGAAATGGTGGCATTTTTGATGGTTGATGTAATTTGCAAGGTCGTTTTTGTGCTTCACGAGGTGTGCATTGATAGTTTTTTTGCGTCTTTCTGTGGCTTTCTGCAGCTATAATTGATTATTGGCAGCTTCTAGCTATTGGTGGTTTTTCACTAGGAATTTAGTATATTTACTATAACCTTTTGCAGCTTCAGACAACTTTGCAGCTTAGAATGGCACTGATCAGCCATAACGCTTGTAGTTAGGGACGGGTGCACATCTGGCCTTCTGGAAGCCGATTCTAATGGTACTTGTACTTGTTTTTTTCCAGCCTGGAAGCTGCGTGTGCATGAAGGAAACTAAAATAAAATTTTTGTATTCTCTTCAGTTTGTCTGTGCATGGCTCATGACATATTTGGGCTGTCTTAACTGTTTACGTACAGTGGACAGCCCGAATACAGTGCATGGCCGGATTCAAAAATACTGATATTTGCTGCAACAGAATTGTTATGAATGCATTGTGCGACAGGTCAGGACTGCAAGACGCCAGGAATACATAACACAGCATCAGGACTGCGACAAGACAGGCATGAATTCTCGCAGTAGAGCATCAGAACTGTGACATACTACAGATTACTACAGGACTACGGACGTACTACAGGGATTACTACAGGACTATGACATACTACAGGATCACTACAGGAGATCACTACAGGACACGACCACGATAAAACAACAAAACTGCTACAGAAATACAATAGACGACAAATGTCAGAATGACGACACGACAAGATGACTGTACGACAAGACGACAGTACGACACGCAAAATACGACAAACGACATACTACAGACATTTTTCCTGTCGTCGTTTTCGACTGGGTTAATGGCGTTCACAGCCGAAAAAATGAAAGCAAAATACAAATGACGCAACCTTCACCACCGCTTCTAGGGCGCTTGTTCTCATATGGTAAGTTTTGAAGGAATAATCGAATTAATGAAGTAACGCCGTGCACGTCTCCGCCAACGATAATGCAGTATGCTTTTAGCCAAAATAGAATTTTAAAGGGGCCCGAAAGGCGTTTTTGAGCACACTAAATGAAGTAGCGCAATCGTTAGATTGGGTCGTCAAGGTCATCTGGGTCAAGTATTACTCTTTTACGCGCAGCGGAAAGCTCACACTTTTGTCAAAGTTTTTCGCTTTTTTCTCACCTTTCCTTCGTGTTTTTTGGACGCCGCCATCTCTCATGTCTACATCATCGATTCCCCGATGTTCGTCATGAGCTAGACATCCTGCTATTGGGCGGCTTTTTCACGCACTTCCGTTCCGGCAAAGAGATGAGTCGTCTGCTCAGCGTCGGCTCGCCGGCTGATCTGCCAGCGGAGTGTCGGAGTGCTTGGACATTTTACGACAAACGAAACAAGTGTAAACAAACGCTTAACCGTTTCGTATTGAATGCAACACGGCCATAACACGACATGGATATTTTCTTACCTGAGTACGTTTCATAAAGAAAGCGTTGAAGCCCCGTGGCACTTCTTTCGTGCAATCGCAGAGAACGCCCTGAGCCGAATGCCCGGGTTTGACGGATACATTTTATTCCACTTCAAAACAATCCAGAGATGCGTTTCGAACGAACCACAACGTCACAACATGCGTTGCAAGTCTGAACCGCGATTGACAGACGATGGGTTGCCTCCTCCTGCCCGTCGTAAATTCGGCACTCACCTCGCGCGCGGTTTGCGGGGACGAACAGCAAGTCACTCAACTCTGGCGCGCAAGCCGAGGTGGCTTTTAGCCATGCACACTGCACATACCCCATGCGAAGTTGAGTCGTACGTCGCTCGAGAAAGATAATCCAGACCATGGGAAGCACTATCCACCTGCAGAAGCGCAACGTCGCATTTCATCGCGAAACCGCGAAACAAAGGCGTCCACACACACACACCATCGCCTCCTGTAATGCCAAACGCATCTCGCACTTCCAAATGAGTGAGTAGTATGCCTGCAGTGCCCATATGCCGCGAGGTGGGGCCCCAAGCTGAACCGGGATCACGCAACCGTAGCTGACTTCTGGGGCGGTTTGTGCCTTGTTACCAAGGCAACCGATGTTTCAGATTGTCAAAGAAATGGCGCTCGCTCCAGCGCTAGTTTCTTTCCTCCATGAGCGCTAGAAAGCTCAGAGGCGCGCCGGAGCATGTTTTGCGAACGTTGCCGCTCTCCACCACGCGTCGCCCCAAGCTGAACGGGTCACATGATTGAAGCGTTTTTGTGCACGGGTTCTGTATCGGTTTAAAATTTCTTTTCCACACGCCGCCGGCAGGAATTATACCACCGCCGCAAAATAAGACCCGGCGCCAGCGGGGCCACATCTATGATACGGCGCTTTTTGGATAAATAGTGCGCGGTGCATGAGGGGCATGAGGGACCGAGCGCACGGTCCTCCCCGAGCGGCTGCGAGTTCGCCGCCGATTAAAAGTGACGTGCTGCCCTGCAGCAACGCACACCGCGAAAGGGCAAGGCCAGGCCGCCGCACAAACGTGGCCAGATTTTTCGTTCGCTTTTCCAGCCTTGAGCGGAGTGAGGGATTGAACGTGTCAACAAAGCTTGCCCGTAGCAGACGGCAGTCGGGACCGTAATAGCGGAAGTACGTCACCGCCGAGGAGCGCAGCATCACGGGAGGTAAGGCTGGCGCGCCGTCAACAGCGGAGAGTAATTGAAAGGAGGAGGAAACGCGGCACGACGATAATGCGCGGTTTTTGATTTACGATTTCTCAGCTAATACTCATCGCTTCAACAAATTCTTGCGGGAGGAGATTGCTAATACATCTTCTTATTTAGTTTACATGTACATCCATGCATCGGCGGAAGGTATTTCAGGACCCCTTTAAGTGACAGTTAGAAATAATTAAAAAACCTCAACTGGTATTGGCACTGCAATGAAGATTCGGGGAGTAGGGGGGGTGGGATTTGCATCGCCGGGGGGGGGGGGGGGGGGGGGAGGGTTCTGCCTCTTTGGGAAGTTTCGAAGGGGGCTCGGGCCCCTGAGGCCCCCGTAGTTGCCGCCTGTGCTGTTGTGGCCTCTCCCTTGACCTTTTCCTACGTCTTCCTTCTTGCCCTGCCGATTTAGCGAACCTCGTCTTCAACAGGAAACGCGTACGGGAGATTTTTATCTCTTTGGCGAGCGACTTGTCCACTTTGTTAGCATGAAAGGTTGTTCATCCCCTCCAACTGCAACCAAATCCAAATTTTATGTGGTCGTGGCTGGACTTGACGTTTCTATCACGCCGTGCTGGTCGCCAAGCGACGTTATGGCACAGCAGTGGCCTCTTCCGCCGACCTTGGACACTTGGTGTGGTTATGCTACTGTCCTCAGCTCCTAGAACTCGGGCCCTCGCCTTACTCCCGAGTGAGATAAGGCCGAATTCCCTTCAGAGCTGGGCTACACCACACCCGGGTGCAACTGCAGCGGTCGCCAACTAGCTCTGGCGGTCGTTAAACCAGTTTCTGGTGACGCTGAAGCTCCTGCCACCGGTTCTCGTCTCTGACACACTTGCAGAACTACGAATCTTGGACACACTCACACACTCTGGGACACACACGAACTACAAGGCTCGGTTCCATTGCCAGCTTGTCACGGCCAAAACCAGTGATTAAAATGACAGACCTTTTAACTCTTTTGTTTTAAGTTAAGGGCACTGCAGCGGCTCGCTTAGTCGTCGTAGCTCGCTTTTTCTTTATTGCCATACTTTATAACACCACCACACCAAAACACTACACTGCTAAAACGCCAGCCAGCACTTGACTAACAGAGTAAACGGCTAAAATTGTTTCATGTTTGTTAGTTTCAAACGGGCAACCATTCCGGAGGCTTGGGCTGAGCCCTCTATCGCTAGTGAGCTGAACAGACTCAGAAAAGTACTCTTTGGATCACTAAGCAGCGCTATCGCGATGGCGTATTGCCATGCGTGATTTATTTCCGAATTCCGTGCAGGGCCAGAACCATGACGAGGTCATATGGTACCCGTCCTCGCTTTGAATGGGTAGAAACCTGATCCCGTAGGCATCCAGGGGGAAGTCCTTTAATGTGCGCTGAAGCACATCCCAAAAAAAGACCCCCCCCAACACTTTAAAAAACATGTTCAACCGTCTCGGGATTTTTGCATGGGTAACAGTCAACCCCCCATGGAATGTATAGACCTTTCTCTTTTTTCCAGGTTTTCACTGGAAGGACGCCCACGTGGCGTTTAAAAAAGAATGACTTAACCCATGGCGGCACTGCCATTCTTTTTAACTCGTTTAAGTACGTCTTGTCCAGGCCCTGCGCAGTACATGGATGTGTACATCGGCACAGGCAAAACAATATCCGCAAGGTATGGTACAGTCTTTTGTGCGTCACGCTTGGCATGTATTCCAGCGTGAAGTTGGCTCGTAAAACTTTGTTTCCCAGTACCACTCCACGAAAATATCCTCTGGGTGCGCCAAAAGAAAAAAAACGCAGACGAAAGAACAAATCCTGTGGCGTCCTAGCTTGGCACACAGTGCGCAAGAAAGGATCATTCACGTCACGCAGAAGAAAACCGGTTGACAACTTGTCACAAAAACAAATGCGAAATAGAAAGACCCCCTACGCGAACACTCGCCGAAACAAGTTCATGCAGCTCGTTTGTTCCCACGTCAACCCCCATATAAACACTGCAGACACACGATTCAGAGCCTGTACGTTCTTGCGCGACCAGTGAAGTACCTGAAGAACGCACCAGAGTTTGCTCATAAAAAACACGTTACATGCTGAAGCCCTGGCAAACATTGAAAGGCCAGTGCCTTCCCATTTCTCGGCCTTTCCTCGCAGTTTCCTGCCTGTGCCAATGAGGATCACTATCGAGATAATTTTCTAACGGCGCTCGCAAATCTGCGAGCTGATGCACTCAAACACACGCGGTGTAGTGTACCGGTGGCCATGCCAAAAACCAAATCATTTCTGCCAGTTTACGCCACTGCCACTGTACTTACAATAAGCTTTTAGCGAATTTACACCAATGCTTATGCTGCTCCTATTAACACAAAAGAGAGCAATATCGTCCGCATGCGCCAAAACACGCACCTCGCATGACTCTAGTAGAAAACCATCGTGTATTCGACTCCTAATAATGCTCAAACAAAAAGCTTCTATGCAGACACAAAAAAGCAACCGGGACAACGGGCAACCCTAGCGTACAGACCGTTGAACCAGGATGGGTTTTCCAATGGTTTTGTTGGCAACGAGCTTAGTTGTACACCCTGTATACGCCGTGCACACACCATCAAAATAGCAAACCCTCCATTTACTTGCTCTAACATGTTTTAAAGAGGTTCGGGCGATGCCTGATCAGACGTCTTTGCCACGTCAATTCATATCGCGTAATGCAGAAAGCTCGACGGCCGGAACCAGGCGGCGCAGTGAGAAAACGGACCCAAGTAGAGCCCGGCGTACCGTCGCAGAGGCGTCCCACAGAGGCCTCGAAAGTCAAGCGGTTTATATAGTCATAACCGTTCCACACTCGTGAACCGCTAGCGCTTGTCGTACACCTCCCCATTGTTTAGCCAAAAAAAAAAAAAACTGCAGGTACATTTGACGCAAACTTACGTTAATAACCGGCAGCGCTCGCGTTCATTTAGTTAGTAAACGCTCGTTGGGTTGGTTTTTTTAAGCGTAAAAAGTGGCTGTGCAAGAAAAATATGGCGCGTTCCAAACTGCGCAGTAAGGCACAAGCGGCGCCGGCGCGTGCGGGTGAAAAGCAGAAGCACGAAAAGGCCGTTATGCGGCCGCTTTTAAACAGTTCCTTCCATGCAGCACGCACGTTGAGAGTCACCCACTTAAAACGCGACGAACCAACGCTGGGGGAACACAACTTACAAAATGACGTCCACAAACAAAAAATCCAATCCAACGGATCCGATTGGATTGTGGATAGCGACAGTGAAAAAGTTAATATGGCGCTCAGTTTCACTTTTGTTTATCCGTGTTGCCTGCAAAACGGTGTTTCAATCGTCGAACGCAACTTAGCATTGATTTTAGAGAAAGCAAATTACTTTGTTAAACTGTACGTTTCATTAAAGGCCAACTGCACTCAAAATTTCGACTTCTTGAAAACCCTATTTTCGTATAGTCTGCTTAAAAAGAAAGCAACATACAAAATACAACAGCTGAAATACGCACGTGGACGCCGCAAGCGGCCAGCAAAAATCGGCGATTTTGAAACCGAAACCGAGGAGAGCGCGGCCATTGCAGTGACGTTGCAGCCGTCCAGCGAGCGGCCGGACGGTCACCAGTTCGGGAGAATGTCTGCGCGCAAGCTCTACGCGCGCACGGGGCAGCAGAGCTCGACCGGTTCTCCCGCTGCGTGGCTGGCCAGAGGAAAAAGCCCCCGTCGGCTGGAACGTCACAGGCGCGTCATGGCTGTTTACGCGATCCGCCGGCAGGTGCAGCGTGGTCTGCGGCGGAGCTTTTTTAAACGCTTCTGACTGATTAACGAGGCGTTTCACGGGGCTACCACTTGTGTCCCAGCTTATTTGGGGGTACTTACTACGCATTAAAAATAAATTTGGCCGAGGTGAAATTTGAGTGCAGTTGGCCTTTAAGAGACGTTTACGCTTATTCGAGTGCCCTTGACGCGCGTCCGCTGTATAGGCTACTCTGAATACCTTTCTAAAATACCCACAGCAACTCTCGGATTGCACTCCGTAGGCCTAACATTTGGGTTTGGGTGCACGGCGCGAACCGGTACCCTGATTCACGTTTGCTCCGACCATGTCGAAATGTAGAAATTAGATTGACGCCGGCTCCTTAAAGGGACACTGAAGTGAATTTGTCAAGCTCCCGTTTTTGCTTGCACTGCGTAGACTGGCTCAATTAGCACACTTTTCATCGTTTATCCGGTTGACAAGTCGGTAATTATTTTCAAAGCGCGAAAGAAGAAAACATACCATGCGCGGTTTGCGGCGGCCGCACCAACTAAGGCTGTGACGTTGGGAGGAGGCCCCGTCGCCGAGTGCCGTTACAGTGGCTAGTAGTGCCGTGATTGGACGATGCCCAAGGTTAGCAATCACACAAGTTTCGGTTTCGTCGGTTTCGGTTCTGTAAAACATAACCAATGGCTTTTGTTGGATGGGCATTCTCAATATCTCAGTAATCATCGTCCGCGCTTCTGCCATGTTGTCGTCTTAAATGCACAAGATAGCCTCCCAGGACGGCTTGTAGTCGTAGCATTCACTAGCCGAGACCTACGCTGCATGAACACGCCCTCCGCGTACCCGCAGAAACCCAAATGTCATGCGCTTTCCCCCCATATTTTGGAGCTTGCCTCCCTCATAGCCTGTATCGTAAAAGCGTGTTCGCACCACGCCACGGTCTGTTCATTCTGGCCTGTGCCCACTGCCTGCAAGCAGTCGGTGCTTATGGCAACAGCACGCCAACGAGAACTCGCTAGCGCGCCAGTGCCAGCCTGCGCGCGTTTTGTGAACTAGTTTCGTGTAGCCATGAACTTTGCGGCCCCCAAAAAAGGTGAACTCATTATAGAAAACATCGGCGGAAAACCAAAAGGTTAACTTACAAAAAAAAAAAAAAGCAACTACCCGCGGGGATTCGAACTCGTGACTCGCAAAACATTTGCGGTGAATTCCTAGCGCCCCAGACCGCTAGGCCACGGAGCGGGACGCGAATGTCTCGCTAATATAGGGATATATTGTACAACCAGTTTACACTTTTATTTAGTTTTTGGCATTTCAAGCCGCTTAGGTGACTATTTGTTGTACTGCGATCGTGCAGTAAGCGTCGCCCGAGTTTCCACAGTAGCTCACGTCTAGCAATTGCATTTCGTAGACGGAAAAGCTTCGCAGATGCGTAGTCGTGCTGCTGACCGCTGTGCTTGTTCGCCAGCGCAAAAAAGTGCTTCCCGCGCCCTAGTTTTACGCTGTACGGTAAAAATATCAGTTGATTTTATTTGCTTAGTACCTATATTGACTTCGCTGACTCTTCTCCCGCCTTCAAGAGGCCTTATCTTTTCCTACTGGCGTACCAGTCAGCGAAGCGTCGCATGTGCCGCTTGTGTGAAGCGACCTTGACTTGGAGCTAGATACAGTGTACAAACAAACCAAGTAAAGAAAGGCACATTCTTCCATTCACAAACGTGTCCTGGCTTCGTTTCAACTAAGCGAACGAATTGCGACCAAGCATTTTTTTTTTTAACCTCCTGTGATTGCGACGACCCGCCGGCGGCCGGCGGACGAAACGCTGGGCCGACTGACTGTCGGCCGGGGAGCCGTGCAGTAGCGCAGCCGTGGCGCAGCCAATTGCCAGCTCATCCCCTCCTGACGTCACACGAAAACGCCACAGAAAATGGCGAGCGTAAAGAGAGGAGGACAGCGTTTTCGAATTAGTTTTTCTACTAAATAAAATCGCGTAAACGCGCCTAGAGTGGTCGAAACATGGCCTGGGGACTCCGGACTACAATTTGCGCTAGTAATCCCCGCATGTTTACTATCACTTCAGTGTCCCTTTAACGCGAGGGGCCCAGGTTCTCTCTGATCATTCTGATCATTCTCAGGTTCTGATCATTCCTCTGGGCCCAGGGCCCAGAGGAATTATCACCCAACCCGCGATCATTCATCATCATCGTCCGAGAAAGTTGGCTTTCCTGCAGGGCGTATTGGCATACAGTGGCATCACAGAGGACAATAAAGGTGTGTATTAAATAGACGAAAATGTTCTTGGAATAGAAATGGAAAGCAGTATCAAAAAACTTTTAATCGGTCTTTTGAACGGTATTCAAAGTTTTCTGGTGGGCATTAATAATTTCGCTCGAGTATTTGTGGCCTGAAAACCTGAGAATTGTACACGGCTATATTGACCACGTAATAAAAACGTCGCAGATTCTTCAAAAGAGCGGACTAGATTGTGGCAGGGACCCTTCAAAACTGCGTCTTGACTGCCAATGGCTTGTTGTCGGTTTCTTACGTACAGGTAACTACAGAATGTAGAAAATGAATATGAATGTTTTCTCTTTCTCCACACTGAAGTCCGTACTAGCCTCCCAGTTTGCTCTTCGGAATGCTGCTTTGGCCACTTTGGCCACTTTGGCTGCGTCGCCTCAGAGGAAGAAAAACAACTTTAATAAGACTGGGAAGCACCCCAACATCCCATACCACCAGGCCGACCTCCGGAAGAGCAAGACATTGCCGTAAAAATAAAGATCTGACCAGCTACTGGCATGAGCACGTTCTGCATTTTTAGGACACCATCATCATCATTGTCGTTTAAAAGCCCCGATCAATGTTTCGCCGTACCTACGGCGCAGAATGTTAGCGACGACTATACCATCATCGTCATCATCGTTCCAGTGGTAGACCCCGAGTAAACAGGGGGAGGAAGGCCGTTTAGACCATGCCGCGGTACAAGCCGCACAGCGACAGCTCATCGGGGACGTCCTTGTCCGAGAACACCGATCAGATAGTGTCCTTCTGGCACCGGTACCTGTCCCACCGACGCCTTCGGGGTGGCAGCGATGCGTCGCAAAACAGCACAACGGCCTTGGTGAGTGACTACCTGGCCGCTATACCATACTCGTCGAGTACCAACATCTCGGAGACCATCACAGAGGAGAGTTCCTCCCCGCGCTCGGAACACGTGCACAGTCGAAGCCTCCGGAGCGACCAAACGTCTTGGGCGTCGGCGCTGGGCCTCGCACTGCTTGCTCTGACTGCTTCGCTCCTCCTGGCAGCCGTGTCGCTTACTGTCTACCACATCCAGCCCGCCTCCAGGGTGTTCGGATCTACTACAGAACGCGAGACCACGCCCCCCGAAGCTGATACCGGCAAGTCGATCTTGATAGCGGCCAGAGCATTCAAAACTGGACAGCGCGTTCCTCCCCCCTTGCCTCGGACCACAACTAGGACGAGTCAACGCACGCGCTCGGTAACCACGAAGGCCGTTGCGCGGCATGAAGTCACTACAAAGACCCTTACAATGGTGTCGCGAGACAGGTTCAGCACCGGTCGCGAAGAGGTTAGCGTAGCGGGGCTGATGTGTGGCGCCGTCTACTACTCGTATTGCACTCGGTCCACGCCTAAATTCTACTACGATCCTTGGGGGAAAACGTGCACGGCCTCTAGAGGAAGCAGTGCTGCCACGTGCCTCAAGGGCTCCAATAGGTTCCCGTCCAAAGCGCGCTGCGAGAGTACCTGCGTCCATAGCGAACGTGGTTCGCCTAGATGCGCCGACGCAACAACGTTCTCCAGCTGCACGCGGCCCGACTACCGGGGAACCTCCCTGTGGTACTTTAACGGCCGCAACTGCCGCCTGTGGCAATTTCCGACAGGCAAGTGCCCCTCACGCGCCGACGGGGCGCTCCTCTTCCGTACGTTAATGCAGTGCGAAAAGAAGTGCGGCAGCGGCACAAGGCACGGCGTGCAACCAAGGCCTTCGCAGCTGGCGTGCAGAGTGCCCCGCCCTGTTAGGTGTCGCCCGCACGAACTCAAGTACACGTACTTCGCAATCAAGTCTGCCACCCGCACTCGGTGCCTACCGATATCTGCACCGGCTTTGGCCAGGCGCCGGTGCCTCTCCGGTGCCAACAGATTTGCAACGAGGGCGTCCTGCGAGAGGATGTGCGTCCGCAGAAGGCACCACTCTTCGGTCCAGCACGACGACGATGGCGCCTAATAAATTCTTGTCGTATTACTATTAAGCTGTAAGTATTGTGCGTAGTTTATTCAGCTGTCCTCTGGGGTGCATCGTGCATCCATTTCGATCGTTCCTCGTCGCCTCCCCAAGGCGATGAAGTACCGGTTGTTGTCACGTCGTCGCCTTCTATGCCTGCACCGGGAACAAAGTTTAAAAGGTTATGACCCATCTATACCGATGTGGAATATGCCTAACGAAGCATGCATTGTCGAAGCCCGCCAAGACACTCGCACTATAAAGGCAGTGTGAAGTATACTTGCCCGAGAAGCGTGGTTTCTCGAAGACCATTTCTTTCAACTCTTTTGCGCAAATATAAATTACCTGCCCCTATCGGGTTTCCTTTAGTTTAAGAGAATGAAAGGACCCGGGACTGGCGAAGCAATTAATGTCGGTCGCAATATTAGGTACGTACACAACAAAAGTGGCTACTGATGCGAACGAGACATATTCTACTACATCCCGGCTTACCTGTACATGAACGTCTAAGCAGCGACATAAAAGGCCGTCTTAACCACCCATCGTGAACGCTACTTGCGAGCAATGGGTGAATCGGCTGACCAGCCTGCACGTACCGGGCTACACTATGCCGTCACTACAAACCCGGACCCAAACAGTGCCAGGGCATCCCAGACTAAAGTGCGCCCCACAGCGCTGGAGGCCCTGCACCGAATGGTCGTTTCGATAGTCGGTTTTGTCCCCCTCTTAGTCTCTTCTACGTAACTTTGATGAAATCCGCGCCTTGAAGAGGTACAATTTGCATTTTAATGCAAAAACATTTTAGGGCCAAGTCAGGGCCCTAAACAGCTCCTAAACAGCAGCGAAACAGCTCCAAAAATGGCCGATGGCGGGAAGAGATCGAATAACAGTAAATTTACTCAGAACATTTTGGACAGGATCGGGATCGATCCCAGGGTCTTAGAAATGCGAATTGATCACAGGTAAGTTTATTATCTCTTTCTATCTCTCCGCAAAAGCGCTACAGTTCCGAGGCTTTAGAAAATGATGTGGACCCAGTAAATGCGTTGCGGCCTTATAGACTTAAAGACCGCCGACAACCGACACACGCAGTTGGACGTTCAAGGGGTTTGACTTCGATTCGCTCTCTGTTAGGCCCAATTAAGTGAACCACACATGACACGTGTAAAATCGACGTACTGGCGCAACGACGTAGCTCGGCGTGATCACGCGTAAAATGCGCGTACTCCGGCGTTCTCCAAATAGATTGCTACAAGCTTGTTACGCCCAAGTCATAGCCAGCCAGACATCGACGCAAACTTCGGCTACGCTGTTGACGTCGACCTCTGGCAATGACGTTATCTGGCGGTCAGGTCGCATAGCAAGTAAAGATAACTGATAAATACGCCAACTGAACTATTAATTATGTGATGTAACGCAAAGTTCCGAAGAACGCCCACCCAAACTACAGAGATATCAAGTGAAAATTACAGGATGGGCGAACTTTTGGGTCAGGTTCGAAAAACAACAAAAAATGGCCGCACAGCAAAACAAAACTGCTAAGATATCAAGTTAAAAAGCGTGGCAGGTAGTGTCTTTTCTTCAAAATCGAGGCGCTTGCCCCTCCTGACGTCATGTTTTTTTTTTCTTCCTTCCTGAATCCACACTGTTGGCATGTGCGGTTTTGCTTTGACACGTGCGTGCAGGTAATCGCCTTTGTCTGTGATTGTTAGAGATACAAGAAGGCGAATGTGCAGCTGGAGGTGGAAAATGCACCGTATTTTCCGGCAAGGACAAGCGAAAAGTCCGAGTTAACCTGATCTGCACAATGGGGCAGTTCGAATTAAGCAACTTTAACATACATAGAAAACGTAGCGAGCCAACAAAAATTTTTAAATTTTTTGAATTAACTGAAAGTTTGAATTGTCCGCGTTTGAATAAGCGCGACTCTACTGTATATGTTACTTTATGAATATTGACATGATTTGTTTTATTTCAGTGAAAATGCAGTTAAACCGGTTGCCACGAGTCTGAGTCCGGGGTAGTCTAGCCACAATGCGCGGAGCATTGGAGTACGCCGGTATTACCCGGGCGTAGCGGCACTTATGTGGCCATATGGCTTAAAATCAGTGGTGTATGTCGGCGTCGGCGCACATCGTTGCGCGAGTACTTCGATTTGGCGCGTGCATGTGGTTGGGCCATAAGGCTGATGTAGTCCGAACAACCGACCCACTCAGGTGGATTTGCCAGTGAGACAAGGGCAGCTGCTGTCAACGACTCGCGGCCACTTTACCAATAAACCAAGTAACATTCTCACGTACTCACCTAGTAAATAGAACAGCGACGACGACAACTGCCGTCTTAAGCGCGCCCACAATTCCCCAATTCCCATCTGGCTGCGACGTCAAATTAAACTAGTCAACAACTCAATCTCATCTACCAGCTCAGTAGATTGCCCAGTGGCGATGACGGCTCCCGTCAGGGGCTTACAGGCCATTTACCAAATCGCAACCGATGAAACGCAAAAAGGGATATTGTAAATTTAAAAGCCGTCCACAAAAGACGATTAGAGCTTCTTAGGGAGGTCTCAGCCAAGAAGTTATTTATGCAAGCTGTCCTGAAGACGTCTTGTCTATTGCGACGCTATAAACATCTATTGCGACGCTCATAGCCGTCTATTTGGGTGCTCGCAAGACCTCTACAAAACGTCTTGCAGGACGTTTCAGCAATTTCTTGTTTACGTTTAAATAACGTATTTTTAAGCAGATTCAAGAACTTTTCAAGAGCTTTCAAGGACTTCTTGCAAAAACCTCTTATCTATGTTTACTCAGGACTTCCTCAGCGGTACCCGCTACATGCTTTCTCCAGGCTAGCTAGCCTCCAATATTGCTAAGAGCTGTCCTCATAATTGACACACCAGGGTTCTGCTTCTGGAACACTCATTGCTCTTCAAATAAATATCTTTGCATGAACTGGCACGCAGTTTAAAAGATACTTGATCGGAGAAGGGGTGGTCTTTGTGAGTGTTCTGGAAGCAGAGAGAGAGAGAGAGAGAGAGAGAGAGAGAGAGAGAGAGAGAGAGAGAGAGAGAGAGAGAGGAAGAGAGAGCTCTTCATTGAAAAAGCAGAGTTTTGGCCGGGCGTTTGCAATTGCCTACAATATTCTCTGCTAGGCATCGGGGATGTAGGAAGAACAGGCCTTAGAAAGAGGTGGGCAGAAAGAAAAAAAAAAAACAAAAAACACTGGCGTGCTTGACGACGGGCACTTTGTAGATTGCGTCACAAGAATTCACAATTTTGAAATTTGACCAATATTAATGTCCTCCAAATAAGAAAACAAACTTTTATAGCCCGACGCTGCTTTGAGGGACAAGTACATGGTCCTAGGTTATTCTTCAAAAGTAACGACCCTTGATTTAGGCGTTCAATGTCTTTAAAAAAAACGGGATCTTGGTGCCAAGTAGGCCACACATGCCAAATAAAATATGTTCAAACGGTTTCTACAGAAGAACAGTTATCGCTGTACGGGTTGGTTGTCAGTCCGAGGCGGAAAAAGGTAACTGTTGGTGTAAGCCGAGTTCAGTCGTAGGCGATAATATGATGTCTCTAGGCTACGAGGGAGCTGTCTTGGAATTCTTGATTTCAATTCAGGGTCAATCGCGTGCAAAAAGACTTCGTTATTCGGTTTGTTGCGCCATAGCCGGTTTCTTTTAGTTAGTGCAAAGTGATGCGCCATGGCAGAATCTTCTGTTTTTGTAAAGAACACTTCACGGTATTCCCTGTGGTTGAGGCCCTTACGGGCCGCTTCATCACCTTTTAGATGCAGAGCATCTCATTCACATCGCCTTGTCCCTCCGGCGTCGTCGGCGTTGTCCGCCCCTCCCCATTCTCCTCGCCACGCCAGCTGCGCTCTCCGCCGCTCACCCCCTCTCCTCTCCGATAGCGAACACTCTCTCGCGAGGGGCATTGGATCGGATTCGATTGGATTGGCTTGGATTAAAGTGGATTGCGTTGGGATTGTGTTGCGTCATAGCCGCGGCAGACGCGCTGGGCCGGCGCATGTGCAGTACTCTCTCTTCCGCGGTTTCCTCTCCATCGGGCGCGCTGCGCATATAACCGGTGTGCCGTTCTCCGGCGAAGCAACATCCACGCTTGGCTCAAACTACCTACAGTCCACGCCGCTTTACAAGTACGCCAACGTCGTCATCGACTGGGTCCGGCTTACGCAGTCCCCTCAACGTTATGCGCGCTATAAAACGCGGTCCCTTCGCCGCTCCGCCTATGCGTCGCATCTACACAGGGGTTCCCGCAGAGGGGAGGTGGGAGTTTTTTTTTTTTTCAATAATACCACAGTGACCAGGTGTATCCATTGCCATTTTATACTGTGTCCAGCAATGCAAGCGAGGTGGTGAAGGTAGGAGACATCGGAGGATTGGTGGGGGGAAGACCTGCTCCCCCTTGACAAAACTTGCAGAGCTGCCTTGGAGTCTGTAAAGATCCTCCACTGATGCGGCTTGTGGCGTAGGAAGTAAATTAAGTCGGGTAACCTCCAGCTGCTCGAGCTCTGGATTTGCCAAAGCAATTGGCAGTATGCCCTGTTATTTCGAAACCAGCCCAAACAAATAATATGCCTTCACATTTCCCTCCTTGGAACGTTAGTCTCACAAATACAGTGTCGCATCCCTAGAATTCGCCCCAAAAAGAAAATGCCCCATATTGAAATCGTGCTAGAATACATGTATGAAATGCATTCGGCTAGAACTCACATATTTACGGATGGATCGTCATCCCCGCAAAGCCCTTCATCTGGAATGTACGTCCCACTTACGGGTGAATTGTTTCATTTCGTCTGGAGTGACCAACGTCATCTACAGCGGCTGAATTCTGGAAGCAACTGGTGGGCATGTCAATTGTTGACAGCTGACAACAATAATTAAAGGGGTACTGACACAAACTTTTGAAGGCGAGATAACTTCGGAGGTAGATTGGTGTGAACACATATACATCATCTGCAAATATCAGCGGCGAATACAGCCTAGAACATATTTAAAATCAATTTTAAAGTGTGCGAAACGCAAACGAGCAGCCAGCAGAGGACCACGCGCAATCGACATCCCGTGGATATTGTGTAAATAAACCAGCTTCCTCCATGAAATAAACAACATCCAAATACGTCACGAGTTTGAGTTTGCCGCTTCCGCACTGCCGGCATTTTTCAACGGCTGAGGCCGGCTCGCCGCTCCAATCGGAGGGCCGGAGGGCGGAGCTTCTGCTCTCGAGAACGAACGATCCGATCGCTGGCGGCGGAGGCGCCGTGATTTCGTCGGCTCATCGCGCAGCTAGGCCGCGAGTTTCTACAGTTCTACAGCGATTCCAGGCACTCTGTTGGATGCGAAAACGCGCCGGAGACACGTAAAGAGCCGCACGGTCGCTGTGCAGGCGGCGGCCACGGCCGCGAAGTGGCCCAGGCCGGCGCAGGTAGCTCGAGTGATAGCTTGTACCGCTGCCAAGTCCCAACCATGGCAGCTTATATGAGAAAGGAGTTAGTGATGCGATACGGGTTGCATTAAAAGAGCGGCAATCGAATATCCGCCGCAGTACTAAGCCGAACACATCTGTAGGCGGACCTGTAAGGCAGACCGGGCCGGCTGCTCCCAGCGCGCGTCTTGCCACCCTACTGTCTCGAGCGTCGCGCGTCGTTCTTTAGCCGCGGTAAGTGCGTTGCACTCACAGCGCCTGCGTCACGTCCACGTTCGCTTTTTAATTAAGCGGCTCACGAGATCAGTACGTGGGGGCATTCGCAGAAACTGCCGGCGTGCGGATTCGACAGTGCTACGGCAGCTCTGCTGTAACGTTGTGCTATTAGTGTTTGGGCTGATGCTGACGCGAGCTTGCGTCAGCCCACTCACTGACTGTTGCTTTCCAGCACACCTCATCGGAAGTAATCAACGGAGTCAACCGAAGCAAAGCGCTGCACTGAACGCGCGCAACGCTCTACCCGCTTTATATTCACACTCGAAGAGAGGAGTAGATAGTAGCGCATGAGACGCGAAGCAGAAGCGAGCAAAGCAAGCAATGCAGTAGGAGAGAAGAGGGAGAGTAACGCGCAGCAGAGAGGGAAGGAGCTGAGAGGCGCGAGCAGTGCGGAGTGCCGACGCCGCGGGACATACCCCCGAGCAAGAGACGCTCCGCATCTAAAACTGGCAAAAACGCTGAGAAGTGAGAAAATGCCGAGCGCTCGTGAGCGGATGCCACGCGGCGACTTCCGAGTTCCTGGCTCGTGCAGTGGCTTTAGCAAAAAAACTGGCAAAAACGCTGAGAAGCGAGAAAATGCCGAGTGCTCGTGAGCGGGTGCCTCGAGGCGCGAAAGGTAAGAAGCGAGAAAATCGAGTGCGAGCGAGAGTCCCTGGCTCAAGCAGAGACTTTAGCAAAAAAAAAAAAAAAACACTGGCAAAAACGCTGAAAGCGAGAAAATGCCAGCCCTCGTGAGCGGGTGCCTCGCGGCGACCGCCGGGTCCCTGGCTCGTGCAGTGGCTTTAGCAAAAAAAAACTGGCAAATACGCTGAGAAGCAAGAAATGCCGTGCGCTCGTGAGCGGGTGCCTCGCGCGACCCCCCGAGTCCTTGGCTCGTGCAGTGGGCTTAGCAAAAAAACTGGCAAATACGCTGAGAAGCAAGAAAATGCCGTGGGCTCGTGAGCAGGTGCCCTCGCAACGACCCCCGAGTCCTTGGCTCGTGCAGTGGCTTTAGCAAAAAAAACTGGCAAATACCTGAGAAGCAAGAAAATACTATGTGCTCGTGAGCGGGGTCGCCGTCCTTGGCTCGTCGTCAAGCAGTACTGCGCATGTGAAAAAAAAAATGCACCACCTTCTCGCGAGGGAACCCTGAGTTGATGCGAAGCATCTCGGAGTTCCGTCATTTTCTGTTATTTGAATGCCCAATTTCGTGAACGTTTCGGAACCTCCGAGATGCTTCGCATCAACTCAGGGTTCCCTCGCGGGAAGGTGGTTTCATTTATTATATAGAGCAGATGGAGTGGAGAGGAGGAGATGAGAGAGGAGACGCGCATGCGCGCTTATAGCACAGCTGCGGTGATGAGCAGCACGCACGCTATCGCACAGCTGGCGTGGAGAGAATGAGAGGAGGAGGATGAGCGCACGCGCTATCGCACAGCTGGTGGGGAGAGGGGGAGAGGTGCGGACGGACGACAGAGCCGAGAGCAAGAGATGCTTTGCATCTAAAAATCTCTGGCGCTAAATGCTAAAGCTGAAAAGACACCCTCCTTGGCAGAGGTCACCACAGACACCGCATTCTCTGGAAGCCATTATGGATAACTGGAGGCATGACTATAAGTGTGTCAATTATTCCTGAGACCACTTGCAAATCCCGTTACCGCTGCCTAGAGCCAATGTCGAAGAGCTGGTGGAAGTCTACAATGCTGAGAATGACTGCATTCCCCACTCGCCGCAAAGAAGACAGCGACCTCTTGGATGCATATCACGACGATTACTAGCACCGCAACTACGCAAACAAACAATGATAGTGTAACTTTGCTGTGTGTCCGGCAATGCTCACCCACTTGAATGCTTCAGCATTCAAGTCTTCGCGTGAGTGCAAGCTTCCCTGAATTTTTTAAAAAATCTTGCAGCAGTTGACCAACATTTGATCAACACTATCTACAGTAAATCTCGATGATACGAATCTCGCGAGAACCGCGAAAAATATTCGTATCATCCGAAATTCGTATGAACCAATACAGACCAAAAAATGTAGCGCTGAAAAAAGTTTTCGTGTCTTTCTTTTCTTACTTTCGCCTGAAGAAATTCGTGATTTTCTTCTGCATTTTTTAACCCCCATGTCGCAAAGCAGTCCTTTCTGGAGCGCGTAAACGCTTCGCGCTCGTTACCTCACTCGCGGTGCCCAAGCTCGCTACATGCCGCAAGTCAAGCGTGAACCGCATGGTGCGTTTTTGCACGCGATTTGCGAACCTCGGCTTTGCACGCACTGTATTTTCACGCCTGTATCGACGATTTCGCGCCCGCGGTAGCTCCCACCTCAACCAGAAAATGACGCACGACGCGCGCGGCAGGATGGGGAGCCTGACGACTTGCGAAGCGCTCGAGACAGCCGGCTTAGCTCCGCCGGAGATGGTTAGGCTTAGCACCCCGCAGACATTTCATGGGCGCTTTCGCTAGCGCCGTGGATGATGTTTTATAGTACCGTTTTCGCATGCACAATCAGCTCCTTTACCGCACAAGCAACTTAGCGTCTGCCTTGAGCGGCATTTTAAAAGAGCGGTTAGGAGCGGTCGCTCGAGCGGCCTCGCCACTTTGCGGCCGCAGCCGGCCACGCCGCGAGAAGCGTGCGGGGTTTCGCGGAGGTGTCAGCAAGCAGAAAACAACAGCCCGGCCGTTTCTAGAGAAAGAGCGACTAAGAGGGGAGAGAGAGCCGCCATTTGCTCGTTCGTCAGTCGGGCTAGTGTCTAGTCGGGCCCCTCGCCGGCTCGTTCGTATCATCCGCCGGGCCGCGCAGGTCCGTTCGGAACAGCCGAAATTTTTCCCATTGCTAACAATGCAATTTCGCCAGGACTTTTCAGAAATTCGTATCATCCCGAAATTCATATCACCCAGAATCGTATCATCGAGGTTCCACTGTAACTCCCCGATCTAGTGCAGGAATGTTGAAAAAAAGCAATACTGTAACTGTGCGCTTGGGTGACTATCATTACACTGAGTTTCATTAACTTGTCATAATCAGCAAGTTCACAGTGAAGTCGTGAGTGTTATAAATTGCCGCCTGCTGTCAATGCATGCCCATCTACAAAGGAAGTACGGTAGCAGAAAACGGCTGTAACTCTTGTTTTATCGAAACGATCTCGAAACAAATTAAATGAGAATTAGCCGCTAAGATGACTCTGACACTATGCCGAGTTTCATCTACTTTTAAAAATTGCACAGTTCACACTGAAGTTGTAAATGTAGACATCTTGTGTGCAGTCAAAACATGGGCCTCTACAGGAGGGATATGGACATCCCCCATGTTTTCCTCCAGAATAAAACTGTAGTTCTTCCAAATTTCATTCAGCTAATTAACTACAGAATATGGTCAATTGCAAATAACAAACAAACGCGTTTTGTTTTGTACACTCTTTGGACTCTTGGACTGCGCCCATCTTCTTTCGTCATTCCTCTTCACAGAGTGGAGGGGCACTGAATTGAAAGTGTAAGGTCATGACCCATCCAAATTCGAAAGCACTGAAGTGCTTTCTAAAATGAACGAGTTTTGGGTACCGGTAAATGTTGCTAATTCGGGCGTCCAAAGTTATACCTATGTCACACCGCAAATCTACTGTCCTTCAACGCAAATGACACAAATGACAATTGGTTCGGCCGTGTGGATCTGCACGGCAAAATTGTAAATGTAATTCTATAATGATTGTGGTGGCTATAAGGAAACTCTCCTAATTGCAATGTAATAGTGTAAAGGCAACCAAAACGTTTTAACATTTTACTTTTTTGAACAAAATGCCTTGTTTTCTTTTAAATGAAAAAACATGCAGGTCTTTTTTATGCAACAAGCCGACAGAAGAAAATAACTAATTCGTATCTGGGTAGCACCAAACATGGCGGAGCTTTGCAAAGGTGTTTGCTTTTTTTAAAGCAAGGGAACATGCAAGAAGAAATATTTATTTACTGGTAGGGTTTAGACACATGGCTCTGCAATTTATTAGTAAATTGAAGCCTTCTATGCTGCACTGATGGCGTTGACGTCCGAGTAAAACACACTGCAGAAAATCCAACCTTACACAATTGGTTTCAAGAAGGGTACATCAATCATACACTGCATAGCATAACAATGGGATAGTCTTTGCACACCTAGTCGACTTGTCATAACACGCAAGATATAGTTGGCAGGCACACACAGTTAAGGATGATGACGATGAAAAAATACATGTGCTGTTTGGGCTGTTCCCAGGAAAAAAGAGCCAGGTCTCGTCAAGGGCTGTCCATGGCACTTTTTTTTTTAAAACCCTGTCTGCCCACCCTTTATTTCGCATATTGGAAACAGGTGGTTTCATTTCCAGTAGTTTATTGCCGGTAACAAACAGTTTAGTACAGCAGCTCCGTTCCCTCCACAAACAAGTACCACCTTTGTTGCGGGGTCTTTGATGGAGATCTTTGCCGGTACAGCACTCTACCCCGTCTCCCTGAAACAAAAAACCACAAATGTAGCTACCCTCCTGATGTCTTTCTCTCTTGGTTTGTCCTTGTCTAGTGAACTGTTAACCCTTCTTACGATGCAGTACTACCTAGCCCGCCCAAGCCATCCCTAGTCTGTCCCTTTCATCACAACCACCAGTGAAGAAACTATTGAAAAAAAAATTTCATATTTCGGGGTTTAACCCACTGCTCTTGAAAGCAGTGAGATAAGCAGGCAGTGGAACTGGATGAACATGCTTTTGTCCCGCTGTGATTTGCAATTCGAAAAAAACAACGAAGAGGGAAAGAAGAGTACGGGCGTTGCGAATACTGAATATTCGAATACGATCAAATAGTAACCTCTGTGAATAATTTCGATTCGCGAATCTCGAATGTCCACTATTCGATTTTTCAAATAGTCGAGTGGAGTTTCCAAACGTTCCCTGGCTTTGCGAAAGTGAGAGACGTCGGCGCACGCTAACACACTGCTGTTACAACGTCTGCTTGGCAAGTTTCATCCAAATCATGCTTTCAACGAATGCCGCTTGCAAGGCTGTAATTTTAACCCGCTGCATGGAGTAATCTGTGATTGTGTCAATATGTATTTTTTTTCGAGCGTCGCCATCGAGTCGGGCCGCCATTTTAATTCAGCGAGCGGATGTTTACATGTTAGGACAGCTTCTGGTAAAGTTCGCCACCGTTTTGACAATGCTTCTTTTATTTTAAAATCAAAAGCGGTTCTGGCTGTTTTTACTGCAGTTGGTGTATGGTTACTGTGTGTCTACTTGTTTTTTAGACCACAGTGGATAGAGCAGGCTTGTCCGCGGCGACTGTGGCGTCAGCTTTCCTTCTGCTATGTATTATTCACGCTTCACGCTGCTCATGTGCTTCCGAAATACGTGCCTCATAGCAGTGCCATGATTGTGGTTGTGCTTTTTTTTCGCAATCCTATTTATTGCTCATGCCTTCAAAGTGCTCGCTTCTGAATTACGAGAAGCCTGTATAGTTGTTGCATATGATTGCAGTACAGCAACAGCAAGTCTTTTTCTATTTTTTTTTCTAAACGCGTATCGTGCCCACTCGGATTCCTTGAGTACCACCAATGCGAAGTTGAAAAGTGCATTTTCCAGGTTGAAAAAGAACATCATGTCTCCTGAACATGCGAATTAGCTTCTGCATTTGCACAAAAACCTGTAAAAAAATCGAGGCCTGTAAAAACAAAAATTGATATTCGATTCGAAAGTACTACTATTCGGCATTCGGCACACCCCTAAAAGAAAAGAAACGCTCACCTGTACACAGCCCCTATGTTGGCAGTCTTGGTCAGTATGAGGCCCTGTCTACTATCATGTCCTGAAAGAGAGGACAAAACCAGTGATTCCATTTTGGATAAAATGGAAACGCAGATCAAAAGGGGCTTCACACTGTAGTTGAACCAAATTTTTAAAGCAATGCACAAGATTGGCAGGCCACAAACAAATGGGAAAACAAATCTGCCGAGCTTAGTTGGTCTTCAACTACTGATGCATTGAGGATCCTTTGAGGATTAGTGGAAAGGCGGACAGGTGACACTATAGTGAAGTGTCAGATGTTGTCATAACAACTCTTCCTCCTGAAAAATGTCTGCCCGCATTTTGTTTTGTGCACAATATCCAGTACACAAAACACCATCAGATGCTTGTGCGGCCTATACCTTTTTCCCCTGAACGTCGCACACAAAAAATAAGTCAGGCATTAGTGCGGACATTCAGACATGTTTGAACTTAATGATGAATTAGAATAGAACCTATTGCCGTAACACTTTATAAAGAATGTCATCAGGAAATAACTGCTTAGAAAATATCAAGGCCGTGTAACAAGCAAGAAGCTAACTGTTCAAATATCACACCGTGATCGCCTTTGATGTGCATGTTAACCTTTGTTACATTCTACGAGGCACTGTTTCGTGACTCCCTGTGGTTTTTGTTAGCACCCATTGCACTTCCGAGTTGGCCTGCGATGAGACTGTCCACATTAACGGATAAAGTGAACTGAAATGAATCAAAAGTTCAATAAAGATTAGTCCTTGTTTGGGATTCAAACCCAGGAACACTGTCTATCTAGGGCAGTTGCTGTACCAACTGAGCAAACCACGTGGCTGGCCACCTGTAGTGCTACAGCAAATTGATCAACAACCTGAAGCGAGAAAAGTGTTTATCGACCAGTTAGGAGATACACGCCATGCGAGTACGTTTCTGTGAATAAAATTTCAGGCATATTATCAAATTTTTACTCCGCACGAGGGTTTAAGTGTGAGTGAAGATGAACTAGGTAGCCCAAACTCAGGCGAAAGACTCATTTGTCCAACATCAAAATGTCTATAAGGCTAGGCAACTGCATTCTCGGTAAGAAATGACTTACCTGTGCATAAGTATTCGCGCTACTCGCACGTACAGCCAAGTACAAGAGTTTGAGGACAACAATGCTATGCTGTGCCTGTAGCACTACATATAGCAGGACGAAAGCCAAAAAGGGTGGTTTTCTTTTGCCTATACCACCATGGCAACTATGGTGCACGCGTGAGTGATCCTTCACTTTCCAAATGCGCAGAGTTTTCACGAAGGAGTGCCATTCTCTGGGTATCTGATTGCTTGCGCCCTGCGCTGTATATCACAGTTCCAGCTATAGCCCATTTGGAGCCAGTGATAATACCCAAAACGTGCCATGTCACAGCGATTACAGCTTTTAAACGGAATGCAACAGGGATGTGCAAATGCTTGAAACTTTCTAACATTGAACACTGAAGCAAATACACTCTAACCCCACTACAATAAACTCCACTTCAACTGAATTTCCACTACAGTGAAAGATCTCCAATTCCCCATCAGTTGCACATACGAGGTAATGTGCAAAAGGTTCCCTCACCAAGGAACAGGTTTACACATTTTAAGGCCCACTCAACCAACACCACTTGTAAGGCCAAATTTAGAGCATGAGCATGCTATGAAGAGGATTAAACATAAAACACATAGCTCGTCATGGATGAAGCTACTTTTGAAAAAGAAAAGCCCACTGAACACCAGAATTCACTTTCTGGCACCGCACGGAGCGGTGACAAGCTCGACAAGAAGTGCAACAGGCCACGTGGACAGCAAGAGCAGTTACGGTCAAATGAAACAAAAGGAGTGATGAGGGGTTCAACGTGCTCCACATGGTAAGCAAAGACCAGCGCCTCCCCTCTCTCCTTTTCTTGTTTTGAGGAATCAAAGTGCTGCACGGATAAACGAGGGATAATACCACGTAACGAGACCTGCACGAAAATACATGTTTGCCCACAAACGTGTATAGTATGCCTGTCCCCTCCGATCTCACTTGTTCATATCCCTAGTATGGTTATGCAGCGCTTCTACTCCTCATGACAGTTCAATAAAACTCATCTTCTATGTGTGTTGGTATAATATAAAGCTATCACAATACAAAAAAAAAAAAAAAAGCCGTTCCAATCAACGTGAAAGCTGTCGGAAGTGCAGAGCGGTGATTCGCCATAACGGGCTGTGGCACCATTATCAGCTCACTGCTACCACCCATCACGCTCTTCGCCACCCTGTCTCACTCCTCTCCTGATGAGTTCAACGGAGGTTTGTACAATGCATTTCAAATTTCCCGCCTTCGCAGTGCTTGCGCGCCCCCCTGCCTGGAACTACGCCAGCGGCAGTTCTGTTCTTTTTGTGCTTACTTTTCCTTCCGCACGTGCCGGCGTTGCACCGCCGCTTTTTTTCGCTTACTTTTGTAAAAACCAACCCAACGAGTGTTCCTAACTAAATGAACGTGGCCACTGTTGGTTAATTGCGTATATTTTGCCTCAAATGTACCTGCAGTTTTCTTTGCATTAAACAACGCGGAGATGCATGACAAGAGCCAGAGGTTCACGAGTTTTGAACGCTTATGACTATATAAACTGCTTGGCTTTCGAAACCTCTGGGTTACGCTGCGACGACAGCTGCTATGACGGAACGCTGCGTGGCTCTACTTGGGTCCAGCGAGCGAGCTACGATGACAAGGCAAGCCCCTAAAGTGCTGTGCACTTAAAAAGGACTAGCACAACAGTGAGCCACTGCGAATGGCCAATCATGTATACACGACCCACCCAGCACTAAGCACACACACCCTTACTGTTGATGACCAAAAATGTAAAGCGGTGCAGTGCATTGCAAGGGTACCTTGAGTCCAACCCAGGAGTCCATGAGCTGCAGGCCTATGCTGCGAGCCGCCACGACGGGCAGCACGTTGAAGCGGTACAGCGCCACCAGTGCCTCAATGGCCAGCAGGAAAGGGACCGTGTGCCGCTGCCGCTCGGTCTCATACCGGAGCAGCCGGTCAAAGCCCACTGCGCACAAGCGGGTGCACACACAGACCCATTCAAGGCACTGTGCCAATGCTCATGTAACGCCACGTCGTGTACTCAGAAGGTTGTGACACATGGTTATCATATACGAGAGGAGGTTTCGTAGCCACAGACAGTGTTGGGATTTCCTTAAAACGCAGTTTCTAGGGGGGAAAAAAATTGAATGATCCATTATCACACATATGACGACTTAAGGGTGAGAGCCATTCTGTGTTGTCATGAAGATTATTTTGATGTTTTCTTCTGTGTATGATGTCGTTCGTTATGATTGTTGGTTAGACAGTTGCTGTGACTTTTGTTTTTTTTTAAGACGGTGCTTATGTTCAGAGACATTCACATATTTGCATTTCAAAGTCACATTTACTTTTTCCTCCATTTTTTTAAAGACAAATTACTCAGACAGGCACCTCACGCCGCACTTTCCCACAGCGAGGGAGAGCTCTCTTCCGTGTGCACCTATTTTATGCCTGCGCCATCACCTGTCACGCCGACCGCATCAGGCTGATTCGTGTTCCATTCTGGCACTACGCCGGGTCAGCAGTGTGGTCAGAGCACTTGGCTGCTAACCCAGGTTCAGATCCCACATGAACCTAATTTATTTTCACTTTACATCAGCGGCCATTTCGGTACCAATTGTGTTGAAGCTGCCGCCGCCGACAGTCACTGATCACGTGCGACGAGACACCTAAGGCTTTCTTTCGCCTTAAGCATTGAAGGACAACCACAGAGCAATGAAGTTCCGCGTTGACCGAAGCTATGAGTGACAGAAGTTATTGGCTGAACGTAACTAATTGGTTGGAATTATGCTGTACAATGCTCCGATTTCTGACTTGGAAAGTTGCTTGTGGGGTCAGTCTTCTTGCCTTTGTCCAAGTGACCGAACAAATGAGCCGCAAGCGAAGCAGGCTGCTCACCTATGGGGTTGACGTAAGACGGACTCGATGCCAGTTGTGCCAGACCCTGGGCGTCGCCAAGCCCAGGTTGGCACCCTGTCCATGGGGTGCACTCTGCTGCATAATTAGACGTGCCTACATTAGTTGTCCCAATCATGCTGAGAGAAAGATAAAATCCAGTGCCCAGTCCACACTGTGACTGTGAAGACAACCAGCAAAGTTGGGTTCAGTGCAAGGAGTGCATGAAACAAAACATCTTTGTTCGTAATTCGAGATTAAGCATACCTCCTAGATAATTAGCTGAGTGAAACTTGAAAGGACTCAAGTTTCACTCTAGTGGGCAAGCATGTGACTGTCCGATTCCGTCTCCCTCTCACAGAAGGCAATGTATTGAGAGCAGACGGGAATTCCACAATATCTGATACTTCGCCACAACCTACACAACTATGAAAAGTAGATGAAACTCGGCATAATGTTACAGTCGTCTAAGCAGCTCATTGCCATAATTTGTTTTGGGATACTTTCAATGAAATAAGACTAACAGCCACTTTATGTAGCCATACTACTCCCTTTGTGGACACCCATGTACTGACAGCAGACAGGAATTCTGTAACATTTACCACTGTACTGTGAACTATCTAATTAGGACAAGTAAAATGAAACTTGGCGTAATGATAAGGTCATCTTAGCGGCCAATTTCAGCTCGAATTTTTCCAAGATGCCTAGGTTAAATTAGGTGCTACGGAGCATTCGTGAGAAACTAGAGACAAAAGTTTTTTTTGTGTTGACGCGACGCATAGACGAACAGGCATCGGCTACCGCCAGAGGGCAGCCATACACAGCTTCGCTGTAAAAAAACAAAATAAAAACAGAAACACCTGCAACGATTCCCTCTCTTTTTAGCACTACAATTGTTACTCAAATCATTTTTCAATGAGTTCACATCCTATACATCTGCATCCCAAATGACATCTTTCAATGTGCTCTGCGTTGAAATGGCTTGTAATTAATAAACGAACAAATGATCAACCATCATTCGACTATGTATTCACCTCACCTACTTCCAGATTTTGCCAGAACCCATAGGCTAAGTTCCTGAAAACGCGGACTCACCAATGGAATGCACGGTGACAGTTCAAACAATAACAATATTTTAGTGCACAGCCCTAAGTGCCAGCTACTGTGATTAGACGGCACCATTGTCCTCGTAACCGAGCGAATGAAGGGGACACAGAAGACAGAAGGAAAACAGAGGAGGAAAGTGTGGCAAAACTGTGAGGAGGAGGGCAGCATGCCGAGGCAGCGCAAAATGCTCCCCGGGGGCAACGTGATACGAGATAATCGAGACATTGAAGGGGCCACCAAAGATGATCGCGCAGGAAAGCGGAGGATGAATGGCAAAAGTGTGAGGGGGAGGGCAGTACGCCAACACTACGCCACAGAACCCCGGCACGCGCTGCGTGCTGCACGTACATAGTCCTTTGGCATCCTCCTCATTGCGTGGCTCATCTGAACCACGTGACATTTGCACGGGAAGTTCAAACATGATTTACAACAACACGCTTGGCGGCGGCAACGTGCTGCGAGGTAACGGCTAACGGCAGAGTAGCAAGTGCTGCCTGTGCGTTCGCTGATCACGCGATCACTTCCTGAGACGCAGCGGCTATGCATTGTGACCGAGAAGACTGCAGTTTGCGCTGCGCACAAATTTCACATTAGGAAGTACTATAGTGTTCCTCAGCCTTTTGTTTTTCCTCCTCTCTCTCTTTCCCCACATTTACACCTCTCAGAAATGTTCATCCCGCATTCTGGTATTAAGCAACGGGTGCATTATTTGGTCAAACTCCAGACTTCATTTATTGCATGCAGTAGCTCTCAACTATACATGTCCTCCCTGCCCATTGACCAACAAGAGTGGCGCGGTTGCAGACCCACAGCGGGGGCAGAGCACAAGAAAGTCGACAACCTGGTCTTGCGCTTGGAAACATGACTTGTACATAGTCAGTCGCTTGTAATGTATCCCGCTTTCCTCGACTTTTCTCTCACAGTTTTGCGGTGTGACAAAAAAAGCAACCTCTGTAGCCTGTCACAGGCTCAAATGTTTACAAGTTTTGGGCTTCACTGCAAAGCACACGTGTTTGCATCAATGCCATCATTTTACGCAAAGAGCAATACTATTTAGGAGGGGGAGTAATTTCAAAGCTCATTCAGTGCTCTGTGGCGACGTGAAATTGGTCAGTCAAAGACCCTCACTTTGAAGCCACTACAGTGGACTACTATTTGCATTCGTTGGGCTGTTTGGCATCCAAATCGCTCTGAAGTGCCAGCAAACCTCTAATTAGAACCTGAGTTGTGTCGGAAAGTTTGCGATAAAAGCCATGCAACTGCACAGATTCGATGATGAAACATTCACCCAACAAGTGTAATGCGCCGGGACCAACAGATCCCACAAAAAAAAAATGAACAAAAAGGGACAAGATGACAGTGGTCTTGTTGATAGTAAGGAGCGATGTTGATGATGATGACAAACGCATAGGTATGTAGGGACACATTTTTGCTTGAACCGCAGCATGCGCTGTGCACTAGTACGACAAAATATACATGACATTCCTAGACGACACATAAACACATAGCAACGATGTAAAATCCACACAGTGCTGTATTCCAAAATGTATGCGGTATACGAATTTACGCAAAAAATTTGTACACTGAAGTCCGCAGTTTGAAATGCCTGTGCACAGAAATATTCCAGACTGCAGTGACACGTATATTCGAGTTCAGCGATCACCGTGACAGTGCACTCACCCAATCAGGGCTACCCGGGGTAGCACATAGTGGGCAGCGTAGCTCAGGCCAAGGGGGAAAGTCGCTCGGCTCCCCGGGATCAGAGACAGGATGTGCATGGGGGCGTCGCTGCTGGGAGGGGGCGCTGCGTGTTCCAGTAAAGAGTCACATTATAACATTCACTGTTCCACTTGGTACATTTGGTCCTGCACCATTGATGTAGGGAGTGATTTCTGTACACCTATAGTTACAAATATGGTACCAGAACACGATAAGGATGAAAAAAATACAAGGTGCTGGACCCTCAGGTCAATACTCCGGCTACAACCGAATATGTAAGTAAATCTTCACCTACAGGGATTCATTATCTACATATATCTACCCCATGCCGAAGCTGCAAGAACAAACCAAGTACATAACCCCAGGCCGAGCAAAAAGAAACAACATAGAAGGAAAGGAAAAAACAAAGGTTCTTGCACATAAGAATGCCCTGTGCTAAAGCATCGGCAACAGGCGTCCTGTTGCTAAGGATCAAAGATGGCTTGCTGAACTGTCAATCTTTTCTCACAGCATATGTGTGAGCTGTGACAGATTTTATCACAGCCACCTCTATCGCAATCATCACCCGCTTTTGCAAATTCCCTTCTCACTGCCTTCACTGCTACTGCTGGATATGACAGACGTACACGACAAAAATAAAGAATGGCATGCCAGCGTATTTGGCACATATTGCTGAAGGATGTGTGGCAGGAGTTTTTAATGGCCATACGCAGTCAGTCGCCATGTTGCAAATGGCCTCAAATCCACCTTGCACGCAGTCGTGAAATCAGCTCATAATTCCAATTTTGGGATGAAAAGTGTTTGTTAGAGCTCATAAATGGAAAATCCTGCTTCATGATAGTGAGGTGCTCCATTATTTCCTTATAGGCTGTCTTGTTTTAATGAGTCAGCTATAATGCCAACCACTGTGTTTAGATCCGCATCATGGCTTTAAATGTTGAAAGACAATTAAAATACAATCATTTTGAAGAACCCTTTCCACTAACATGTAGGATGTCCTTGAGGGAAAGCTTAGGCACTGGTGCTGACTAAAGAGTGTCTGTTAATGGATGTGGATGCAATGCAAACTGCACGCAAGCAGAATTGCACCAGCAGAACACCGCAGACGCGATGCTATGAGTACTGTGGTCACCTAAGATTGTGTTGCATTTTTATTCTTAGCCGCACTAGAATTTTCCTGTTCAGGTAGTGACTCATACGAGAAATGCCGCAGGCAGCTTTTGCTCTAAAACGCTGCCTCTGACGGAAAAAAACCTTACTCAAAGTAAGTGCAGCCTGAGAAAAAGAAAGAGAAAGTGCAGAGATACTGACTGTTGTACGAGGGAACTGCTTGGCTGTGGGAGTGTTAAAAGAACAACACTTAAAAGGTGCTATCTTTTTCCACAAGTCGTGTGTCCCAACGTGTTACTCACCAGCACCTAGCCTCTGAAGCACAGATGCCACCGTCGAAAGTGCAGTGTCCACCAGGGGCGTGTGTCTCGGTTCACCCCACTGCAAGCACATCAAAGAATACGGGAAGTAAATAAAGTACATACTACAGTGTAGCCAATTTATAACGTAACCGCTTATAGTGCAGGCCCGAATATAATGCCAGTTTTTGTGACCACCGGTTTGCCTCCCATAGAACTCAATGCATATGCATACCGCTTAATAGAAACAACTTGCCGCGCGGGCGGACGGGGATGGGGGTCACTATCTTCCGAGGTGCGTCAAGCAAGGACAGTTGTGGTTATCACATATGCGTGAACTGAAGGGTGCCTACTGTGTGTCGGAGTTAGAAGGGAGCAAGAGGTGCGCGCTTTTTCAGATGGCCGATTTCACCCCTTCTTTTTTTCTTTTGCTACCCTAAAACGATGCCCCAGCTGCTCCGCCAGAAAACTGCAGTATAAATGGTATTGTGCTTCGGCCAACCACATTTTAAAGGCAACCAGTAGTGACCAAAAAGGAACCGCTAAACCACAAGGAAATAAGAACTTGTTCCGACTGTCTTTGGAAAACATTCCAAGCTGTAGCTGGTACATCCTTGTAAAGCTCTCCCCAAAAAGAGAAAGAAAGCCAAGTCGGACAGGAAAAAGTTCCTAACAAAATAAAGAAAGCAGTACAACAATAAGAAAAAGAGGTTTCGCATGTGCATCCAACCTATTATAAATGCCAATTAGTTCTGCACGAAATGCGATGCAAATAGAAGTTGGTTCGTTTCTAGTTCCAACACTTTAATCTGAAATGCCTCAGCCCCAAGAGTTAGTAGCATAACTCACCAGCGGCAACTTTGTTCTTTACGCCAGCCTTATTGTGTCAGTAATGCCGCAAGGTGAAACATGGATAGATGCGGCCAGCCACTAACCATGCTCTTGTTGAGGGCATCCACGAAGCTGTCTTCTGGTAACCGCATCAGCTTGTCGGCCAAGTCCGATCGTGCCGTCCAAACGAGTGAAGAGTGCTCTGAATCCAGCTGCAGATAAAGATCCACAATTCCAGCAGTGACGACAAACCCGGCAAAATGTCTTTTGATGACTACATTTCATGGTAGGTACAGCATTGAACTCACAGGGACCAACAAGACCTGCAGTCTTAGACTCATCTGAGTTGTTAAAATCCCACAAGACCTTCCTTGGCAGGCTGCTTCATGTGAGCACCACTCAGACAGCTTCTCATCACATCACACAGGCTGTTAATGACTGCCATTAAAAATGCTAAAAAAAAGAAAGCATTTGACAAAAATGACTGACCTCAAATTAGCAATACCTCAGCCAATTTTTCTCAATAAAACGTCTTGCGACATAAAAGACCTACTCTGCTCACAGTGCCCCGTGCAGCACAACAGTAACTTGGAAAAAAATATTTTAGAAAAAGTTATTTCGGGGAAATCTGTAAGGAGTGAGTATACAACGACAGGTGATGGGTGTGTTCTCCCCCGCTGACATATGCAATGCACCTTTTCCAGGTTCACTTCTTTTGATGTAAGGGATGATGATCCATTTTCCTCGAGAGGGGATAATAAGAGTGCGTTTGCCAACAGAGCTGGACTAAAGCGAAGTGAAAACGCTGGGCGTATAACCCCGTGGGATGTGAACAGGGCTGCGAAAAAAAAAAATCAGCAACAACAGTGGTGGCAGCCAAAAACGCAGGAAGAGAGTGCACTGCCCTAGCAATGCACCTAGCTAACTGATCTAGCCCAGGCCTGCATGGGAGAACACCACACACAGCCCAGTGATAGCAAGAGCAGAAACTCAAGGCACAAGACACACGTCTCTGTGATTCCCCAGAGAATTAAGCGCAACCAACACACCAAATGCTTTCTGGATATGATGAGCAGGATGAAGCAGGGGACGACAAGCCCATGTCCCTCTCACCAACCTTTTCAGTCGAATCAGTGCTTGTCATTGTTACCCACCATAGAATTATATTTTGGAAGGACCATTAAGTGTGTCGGCATTGTTTCAAAACATACTCACGGTGAATAGAATGATCTGCAGAGTAACAAAACAGAAATGAAGCTCTTTGTTGTGAGGACCTTGTGACCAACACCTGTTACCAAATCAGTCTCATGCTATGCCAGTCTCATGACAATGCCTTGTTACCAAAATCAGTCACATTACTTTAGCACAGACATCGTGCAATAGAAGTCAATAAAAAGAAAATAGGAAAGGCCTCAACGACAACTCAACTCCAAGTGGTATCGACGCTTTCCAAGGTGAGAATTTCCTTCAAAGACCAATTACATAGAACATTGTCCTCACAGGTCTTCCTTTCTTTGTCCAGGTTGCTCCTGTCCTCGTATCCAATTGCCTACAACCTTAAATTCCTTTCCATGGCCGCTTGGGTTCTTTTTTCCTAGTATATAAGCACCAGTCTCAGGACAGGCTACTTGAAAAAGTGGTGTTTGGATTAGCACTATCCTTACGGCCCTAACACTGAAGGTTGTGAAGCCAGCTTTTTCAGAAACAAATTCACAATTTTGTAGGAACAAGGAACAGATCACTCTACCAGAAGCAGAACAAGAGACAAGACAAGTGTGTTGTAGCACTCCAGCAAAGACACCTGTAATTTAAAAGGATCCCATAACACGACTGCAGAAGAGCTGCTGCATAAGGACACCATGAAAAAGGTCGGCCAGTGTAATGAAGGAAGTGAAAACGGTTTCGACTATGAGGTAAACGTATCACTTACTGGTAGTAACGCAACAACACCGTGTGGTAGGAACCGCTGCCAGGCCACTGTGTTGTCCGTGGGCTGCGTGCAGACAAACAGAACACAGGTTGTTATCAACAGAAGGCCAAAAGTTGAATATAATGCTGCTGCATGAAGTTTGGACTCCACAGTTTTGGCTAGAGAGCTGTTAGACAGCGTTTGTATTTTTTGTAAGACTGAACTCCCACAGTTCAGTATGTGCAGTTCAATGAATAAAGTCTTCTTTAAGCAGAAAGAGAAACTAAAGTTAGATTCCCAATCCAGCACTTTTTTCTAGTTATGGACAGTTCAATCACTGCTTTTGTTTGTTAGGTAAGATCTTCAGTTTTTGGAAATTTCAGTGACAATTTTTTGCTCTTATCCTAGGTTAGGGAAAGCAAAGTAGTGCAAGAAGCCCCTCACACAAGAGAGCATACCCAGAGGACACCTTAACAGAGTGCTGTTGGACATCACTGTGATACTTCCATTAAAAAGATGTTAGGCCACTAAAGATGCACTGGCTGTGGAGAGGTGCTGAAGCTAAAGTTCACCCAGTATCTGCTGGGTGAGCTTTATATATTTTGTGTGCTAAACGGTTACAAAAGACACAAAGAGAGCTGGTTTACAGCAACAGATAACCACGGGTAGTTAAAAAACATGCTATATGCCCATATACGAACCAGAAAATCCAAAAGGCATAAAACAGGCTGCCACCAAACTGAAACCACTTTGAACTTGAAATATGTGACCTCAGCAACTATAATACAGTCGAGTCCACTTATAACGATACCGTTTATAACAATATATCGGATATAACGATGAATAGCTATGGCACCGTCAACTTTTGTATTATTTCTATGGTAAAATAATACACTTATTACAATGCTCCAGTGCCACGATATCGGATATAACGATTGAATACAGTGATATTGTGCACCAAAAGTGCAACAGTGATGACTCTAATGACGCGGTTGCGCAGCCTACTCAGGTAGTGTCTTCGTAGGAGGCCCAATGCGTGGCACAGTCCCTCGGGGACTTTTTTTCCGCCAAGGACATTTACCTCAGCTAGGTGAAGCACCCACAGATGCTCTTGGAAAAGATTTCCGCTAGCTTCACACGCGGAAAACAAAGGTGACCGACTGTGGCTTCTTTTCCGCAAATTAGTAGTACTAGTACCACCTTGCTGGCATGCGAGTAAAATGTTTTGAGCTCTGTTCCGTCTTACCCGCCGCGGTGGCTCAGTGGCTAAGGCGTTCTGTGTTGCGCGAGAGCTGCTGTGCACGAGGATTTTCGCGGGTTTTCGATTCCCGGCTGCGGCGGCCGCTTTTCTGATGGAGGCGAAAAGCAAAAAACGCCCATGTGTCGAGATTTCGGCGCACGTTAAAGGAGCCATGAAGAGAAAACAAAAGTTTGTTTTATTCGAAAGATTAGGTGTTTCATAGTACCCCAAGCGCTTTCCCGGAAGCAAATGATGCTTTATTCACTGAGAAATAAGGCAATTTACGCCAAAATGTAAATCTCCCGCTAAAATTGCACATTTGATGACGTGAGCAATGGTGTCACACGGGCCGGTCCATGAAACAGATACTTAGTATGTCGACTCCATATAGCACCCACACGCGGGAGTCGACCGAGACGGCGGCCATTTTAAAAATACTAGTAAAACCTAGTGCACCGGCAGCCCTAGTCATGGAATCGCCTGATCCGGAGAACAAAACTCTCGCCGAGGAGCTCGGGCTTGCATTTAACAACCTCACACCACTTGAACGCTCAATGCTTCTAAGTGCACGAGCGGCAAGAGTTGTGGGATACGCGGTGGACGGGAAAGCGACCATTCCGCGATAGCCACAACAGACGAACGCCCTGCCGTCGGCACCGCTGCCTCGTCAGCCCCGTCGCGACGGACGAATACAGACTGGTACGTATGTGCCGTATTTTTATTACGGTTAATAATAGTTCAACTTCAGTAGCAGTATCGCTTATGCCAGTTGGCCGGTGTCGTGTATGGAAAGCCGTTCGCGTGAGCTCTCTGCTTCGACTAGAAAGATACGAGCGTCAATGCACGGTGTTTACGGCATTTGTTCCCCCAAGGTCAGAGCGCCTCGAACCCGAAAATTCGTCTGCGCGACGGCGAGATGTCGAGCTCGGCCAGGCGGTAGTTTCGTACGCATTGGCGCACATGCTTGCGTGTTCGTTCGGACCTTCAACCGTTTACTCCACCGTTCTTTGTCATAAAAAGAATGTGCAGTATGTTTCACGGGCATTTAGCTCGCTATGCAAACTGTAAGCCCTGCCTAACATGCGTTTGCTTTTGCCGGCCTCCGCCAATCGCAGAGCATTCCCAAGTGACATCACAGGTTCTGTTGCGGAAAATGAGCTGGTGGGTCGCATGGTCATTTCCTTTTTTCCTAATTATGTAGCTTATTTGAGCGAATTTTGCGTTATAAGTGGTGTCGTTATGGTTCTAACGAGGCAGTCTTTCGAATGAACCAAACTTGTGTTTTCTCTTCATGGCTCCTTTAAAGGTCCCCAGGTGGTCAAAATTAATCCGGAGCCCTCCACTACGGCGCACCTCATCGCCTGCGTTGCGTCGGCGCGTTAAACCCTACAATCAGTAATCATCAATCTGTTCCGTCTTTGTATTTCGCAACCCGCTTATAACAATCATTGGTTATAACGATGGGATTTCCTTGGCACTTGGATATTGTTACAAGTGGACTAGACTGTAGTGTATTGGTGGAGCTCGTTCAAAGAGCTTTTGGTAATTACGATCAACGTTGTGCATACTAATACTAATACTAATACCCTGATAACCACAGGTAGGCAACATTTCGAAGTCCCACTAGAATACTGTGCCTCCAGAAGAAAACTCCAGATTTAGGAGCCAAAAATTCTCATTTGATGTGTGAACTCCCAAGCAAAGGAAACCACTTTCTGTGACTCTAGTAACTACCTCCCCTCCTCTGCGTTTCCTCCCCATAGCAAAATGCCACCCCAAGATAGACACAGAGTGCTTCCCTCACTTCACACAGCTTCACGGTGGCAATGATGGACTTCTGGTCGTAGTTCCACTGGAGAGACTTGACGCCCATGCTCTTCCGAACCTGGGAGTTGAAGCCGTCGGCCCCCACCTGCACGGCGAGGGACAAGCCACCGGCAAGTTGCCAAGAACCAAAACAGGGAATGGCCACATGAACTGCAGTCACGTAACCTTCACTGCTGGCTTATACAAAAAAAAAATTTAAGGGTTTTCAACGACTTCTAAGGTCCTGTGTGTGGATTTTTACAGACTACATTGCATACCTGCCAACCTGATAACTTGGAAATTCGTAAAACCCGCAGACCGGGGGGGTGGAAAAGTCTTTAATAGTACTGAGCATTAACTCCACTGGGCAGGAGAAGCAAATTCTGACGTGTGATTTCAAAAACACTTGGCAGCACTGTCGTGGCTTAGAGCCCGCCACTGCTTTGCGAAGCAACTACCGCGATCGTACCACGGGTCTTACTGCACAGCACGTGGCAGTCATACAAAGGGCACCACGAACACGGAAGTCGTAACCGGCCCGTGAACAACATGCTATACGCAGGCTTGCCAAGGTAGCAGCGAGTTCTGGATATGGTTGCGTAGTCCACACCGAGAAGACAACAGAAAACACAGCTTCTGCTGATCGTGATAACAAAAGTACGCATTGCCTTCTCGTGGCGGCACAATGTACCACAGTGTCGGTTTGATAGATGTTCCGTTTTTTTTTTTTTAATTCGTAAAATTTCAGGCACGATTCGTAAAATCGTAAGACAGGTCTAAATTCATACATTTCACAGAAAATTCGGAAGAGTTGGCAGGTATGACATTGTCTGTTATAAATACAAATAAGACCAAAGTTGAGGGAAGGAGATGGAGGCTTGAAATGATGAAAAATCGTCGAAAAATGGGAGCTTTGCTGGAGCCAACATTTCAACAAGTGGGACACATCTTCAGACAAGCCCCCTCGTTGAATTGATGGCTTTGCCAATATTTCTCTCCTCGACAATTTCTCCTAGCTGTTTGTCAGCATTACACAGACAAGTGTTACAAAATGCGAGCTTTCATTTGTGAAAGAAGATCCACCAAGCAACAAACACTCACTCACTCAGTCCTCACACAGCCTCATGTTGCTTCTACGTCTATTAAAAAAAGAAAAATCCAAGACATTAAAGTATTTTTCAAGGTTCTGTAAAAAATTGGACGACCTCCACGGCCTTGAAAACAAGCTTTTGAAATTCGAGGATTTCCAAGGTGTGCCCACATAAACCCTGGGGTGGGCTGATCCGCTAAGGGACATAACAACCCTGCAATGATGATGACGATGATGATGAGGATGATGATGAGGGCACCATCCAGAGAGGAGCAAGGTGTGTCACCAGCAGCGACGTTTCCAGCGGCTGGTCCTCCCCGTGCAGGTGTATCCTGACCGGAGGGCAAGGGTCAACAGGGTCGTGCCTCTCCTGGGTCGGCAGCTCGTAGCTGGCAACCTGCACAGGGACACGGAAAGGGAGGGCACGAGGCAACGTGTGAGCGAAAACAAATGGCGGACACATGTACCACGTGACGAGGTATATTTAAAGGATGTGTGCACGCAGAAAAGGTGCTGCACTCACTTCAGCCTAAAAAAAAAAAATACTGCTCAGCCCCATGGGCATCTTGCAGAGATTTTGCACAGAGGGTAATGCGCCGATAAAATTCAGAGCAAAGAAAAAAGTGACGCTAGGAAAACGTGCAGGTTGGTAATGCAAACACCGCTGAACTTAACGGGAAAAAGTGGAACCCTCTACCTGTCTACAGGACAGAAGCTTACAGGGCAAATAACGCATGGACGGTGGGGAGGATATGTTTCTGGCTCTGACAATGCCACAATTTCGCCACAGTGGGAACACAGCTGTGGGAGTGCGAAAAAGTAAGCAGAACTGCACAGCCTCTAGCATAACACAAGTACGCGATGGCAACCCTGCTTTTCCTTGCAGGAAATGTGCGGTGA
>JABSTR010003041.1:0-29733 GCA_013339765.2 Haemaphysalis longicornis | reverse complement strand
AATTTTCCGGAGCAAGGAAAAGTGGCAAATCGGTTGTTTTTTTTCACCGACAGGAAGAACACCGTTACGTGAATATAATGTGTTATTAGCAGTGTCTCAAACCATACGTCATTAGCTACGCAGTTTGCACCTATTAACTGTGAAGTATTTATCCTGCAATACGAACGTTTCGCTAAAGAAATAACTGACAGAAGAATTTCAGGAAATACTTATGTGTGATAAAAAAATTTTTTACAGCTTAACTGCACCGTTTTGGTGGTAGACTGGGAAAGGGGAGCGGCTGGATCATGGACTGACGCGGCAGTGAACACACCAATGGCTGGCGTCCTAATCTCCCAGTTTCTTCAGAAAGTAATCGTAATCCAAACTGAATGTAAAATTCACCCTAAGAACATCACCCTGGTGGATTTAGTATGGGTGGCAAGTGAGGGTTTTGTCGGGCCGACATTTTTAAGAATGCGACCAACATCTCACTAGGGCGGATAGCAGGTACGTAAAGCATGATCTTATTTACAGCATCTTTCTTTCAATGCCTTACTGCATGATGAATTTTACTAGGATATGCAAATAACAGTGACCAGGATATCCGAAACAACATACGAAAGGATTACTGGAAGTGCGGGCATATAAATATAATTAATGAAGTGTAGCGTGATATGTATGTCATCGGTGCGCATGAAGAAAGAAAATGAAGTAAAATAAACAAATGCATTTCAAGAAATGTCTGACATGGGTGCTAATATTTTTATAAACGGAAGGTATTTCGTTCAACTTGAGGTTCACTTAGTGAAAGTTTGTAAATAATAACCACATAAAAAAACAAGCGTTACTTGTTCAGGGTTGGTTGCAACGCGTATACAATTGTATGTGTGTTCATCTACTTTACAGATAGAAGACCCATAATTGAAAACAGTGCCTTTTGGGCTTCCCATGCGCTAGATTACCCGAAAACATAATTTCCGGCAACATATCCACTTCCTGCCTTTTTCATCTGTGTATTATTTGTAAACATGAAAACTTGTAATCCAAATTTACAGGCACTCAAATAATCTAAGGTAAAGTGTGAGATGTTTGTGTCAATACGAAAATTACGTAAGAAGTATAGAGAAACCATAATAGTATGCTGTATTAGGTTGCACCAAATAATATGTATATTGCATGTGATTATGTATATCTAATTTTCTGTTCAAATGTGCGCCGATCATTGCTGTCAGTATTGGGACAGCCACCACGTCAAGCTGCTTCAAACAGCAGCTTTTGTGATTGGCTCATGCTTTGTAAAAAAGGAAAATAACAATGTGGGATGCGTGTTGTGCGAAAAAAAAGAACAAAAAGAACGGATAAATAACGCTGCTAGAAATATACATGCAGGAAAATAAAGATGTGATGTGTTTGTGTGTGAAAAAAGAGAAAATAACGCACTAATAAGGCTTCTAGAAATGTACGTGCAGTTGTTTTGTTGGTGACTATGGGACTAGTTAGTGGCCGGAACAATTAACTAGAAATGGTTGTTGTTTTTGATTGTAGCATTGCAACAGAGGAAGAGAATCCGGATATACTGTCAATAAAATTTTTCAGAGACCCTATGAAAAGACGATAAAATTCTGTATTACAATGTTTTACCAGCGTACTGAAATGCCTTCAGGTCTTGACCCTGCCGGATATTTGTTTGCTTACACAAACTCGTGTTTGTCAAAAGAGGGACGCAGAGTACGTGGACATCATTCATACCCACGGTGGAGACATATTCGACTTTAAAATAGGAGTTTATCCGCCTGTCGGACACGTGGACTTCTATCCAAATGGGGGAGTGACACAGGCCGGATGTCAACCAACACCTAGTCTATTCAACTTTATGGGTAAGAGAGTTAACTCTTTTCAACAGTTCTGCGGATTTTTCAAGTTTATTTATATCTCACTGTAACATCATTTGTGGAAATGGCAATAGAGGTTCCCAGAATTCCTAGTTTGCATGTTTAGCAAATGTGAAACTAGAGCCTGAAGTTTGTATTTACATTGGCTTTAATGCTTTAAATATAACTAGGCTACGTTTGGAAAGTACCGACGCAAAAGATACATCATCATCTATGAACGTTAAAAAATGCGTGTAACGCACTTCGGATTGGCTGAAAGGTGAAATGACATTATCCTCTAAAAATACTACGACCTGTTCGGCTACAGTCCGAACCCGGCCTAACGGTTAAGGGTATTAAGAGTGTTTTAAAATCCAATGTGTCTTCATCCAATAACGCAATTTTAATAAAATTTATTTTTGTGGCTAGTTTTGTAGCCACACTCTCAAGCACATTGTAGTTCAGTATGTCACATTAATACAATACGATTTTACTTCAATCTAACCTTTCACCCAGAAATTTTATTATTCTGGGAAATAAAACGATGAGCGTTTTGGCCTCTGGCCACACTGATGCAAAATTCCGGAAGCATTGAAAATACCATTGGCCAGAAAATGGCCGTTGCGACATAAAAATGGCTCCTGAAATATCCCGCATGGCAAACAGAAAAAACGCAAAATGCTGAGTTAAAAAAAAGACATATCGGTCGTACTACACAGCAATCCCGCGGTATAATCTATGGTACAACGTTGCTCGGCGCCGGTACGAAGGAAAATGCCTCGCCCTGATTATACTACGAGTGAAGGAACAGTTTAAATACCACTGTTCACTAAATAATTAAGGGTTGCAGTAAAAAAATAATGTGGCGCTGTGAAAATCCGACAAGTATGTGAAATCACGAGTGCACTCTAACTATGGTGAAACTACGGTGAAATTATGAAACGGTGATGATGTGTGATGAAACGGGGTGGTGAATGAAAACTGATGAAACTATGGTGAAAACTCGGAACTACGATGTTCCAGAAGTATTCAAATAATTGCGTGATATATCATAGTGGGATACTGAACAAAGCTTTCACAATATTGATGGTATGTTCAGTAAACACCGAATAGGTAGCGCCACTTTCATATGTGGATTTGTGATCGGCTTTATGTTCAACTTTTTGATATTCATGTACCTTATCCCTGTAGGATTTCGAAGTCTCATCGAATTGCATTCCTGCAAGTGAGTGTGGTATTGGTGTATTGCTTCATTCAAGTTACTAATATATTCCCATTTTTTAACATACTAAAATTAAAAGAAAAAGTTGCTGAATGTTCGAGAGCGAGAAAAAAGCTCCTTTTGATGCGGGTTTCTCGCTGTGTTTTTTTTTTGCGTGTGCTGGGCAGTGTCAGTGTGTTAGCGCAAAAAAAAAATTGCCGACGATTACTATACCCCCTATTGCGAATTGGTGCGCAGTGCGGACTGCAGTCTTCTCGGTCACGGCGCATAGCTGCTGCGTCTCAAGGAGTGATCGCGTGATCAGCGAACGCATGGCGGCGCGCGCTACTCTGTAGTTATCACGCAGCGCGGCGCCGCCACCGAGTACGATGTAAATGGTGTTTGAACCTCCTGCACAAATGCCACGTGGACGGAGAGATCCGCGCTCGAGAAGGAGAGAGAGAGTTGCTTTATTGAAATAGAAATGAGCTATAGCACTTCACGGGCCCGATTTTAAGGCCTGGGCCCAGCCCAAGCCCACTTTGTGAAGCCCGAGCACGACCCTGGCCCGTAATTCTTATCCCAGGCTTGGCCCTAGCCCGTGCGTTCGTAAGTGAGCACGGCCCTTGTCCAACCCGTGCCCTTCGTCTCCAGCCCAGGCCGGGCCCGGTCATAAATTTTTAAGCTTAGGGAGGACGGCCGCGTGTGTTTGACCAAGCCCTGCTTAGACGCTCAAGAAAATGTATTTATTATATTCCGTTGATTGTCTTCATAGCAGTCAGTAATACAGAGCGTCTCGCTCGTACAGAAACGCATTAGCTAAAAGTAGTAGTAGTAGTAAGTAGTAGTAGTAGTAGTAGTAGTAGTAGTAGCAACTCCATTTTACCCAAAATATGTGGTGATTGCACCAATGAGTTTGTTCACTCGTCAATTAGGCAGCGGGCTCCCGATGTTTGGGAACGCGGAGTTTCAGAATCATCCCGTCCTTCATATCTTATCCTTCCTAGAGTTGGAGGCTGCATCTCTAGCCCAGCTCCCCTGTCCAAGAAGCCCTCACTCAGTTGGCTGAAATGAAAAAATGGTTGTCGTTAAGTGCACGAGCTTTCCCTTACATCTTTGTAGTTCACGTCACATCGGCGTAATACACCTCGTATTCTTACATGAAAGACACCATCACCTTCAGTGACCGGATTCTTCGTACTTAACGCGGTTGTCTCGGCAAAATGGTATTTCAGGAATTATTCGTTCCAAGTTTCAATCCATGAGATTGTACGTGCTTGAAATATTTTACCTGGAGTGGTTGTTAAGCGGTGGTGTTTCTCTACCACGTGCAGTTCGATTCCCGACCAGGGCTCCGCCATTTCGTGTGGTGGCATTTAAAACACACGTGCACTTAGACATCGGGGCAGAGCTACCGTTTCTCTGAATTAAACCTGAGTGAGAGGGGCCGGGCTATCAATGTGGTGGGAGTAAATACTGCACCTATGCGTACAGCTCGTTTTAATGTGGGCGGACCGTTGCTAAAGCAACCGGTATACCACTTTGATGCCGGGGGCGTAGCGAACACCTGTAACCGTTGCTTGGTCGGGGCCTACAATGCGAGCTGGTCGCTGGCCGAGGGAAGTGATGAGCCATTGTAACCTAGTGACTTGGGGCGAAAAGTGCAGGGTCAGTTCTACAGAACTGGACTCCCCGGGTGGCCCTTGAACTCTTCGAGGTTCCCGATGGGAAACAGCGGATTCTCCGAACGGAGGAGAAATCAGGCAATGTGCGTCACCCAAGGATTACAGGCATGTTGGCCGGCAGAGGTAGGGGCGGTAATCACGAGGAGCAAAGTTTTCTAGGGACCCCGGCTAATTAACTCGGGGTTGGTCCCAGCCCCTGCCGTGAGAGACGTTCACGTCGAGTCGAGTCTAGCAGGAAAGCGCAACAGGGGGAGTGAGGGGGAGTGCATCTCTGCGAGTAGGAAAGCAAATTCACATAAGGCAGGCTCGAATCAGGGCCTAGCTACACGTGCAGTACTTCCTGCGTGCTATGAGTGTGGGTCGAGGTGTTGCGGGTGGCAGTCGCCAGACTATATCGTGAAGCAGTTTACCCGACACTCGCCGCTCATGGATCTGATGCATGAGCAGAGACGGACCATCATGTGGCGACTACATTGGTTTACCTGCAGCTCTCCCTTCGGGGAGGTGCTTAGTTACTCCCGCCTATGTAATACCCCAAAAAAATGTATAACCTTTATGCAATACATAAAATGTAATTAAATAACAGCGTAATGAGCTCCAGACCTAGCAAAAAGACGATTTTGAAGCAATGCATAGAACTATCATCAAGAATCGCGTAAAAACAAACTCAGAACATACCTCGTAATTTTATTTTCTACACGTCAAGTCGGAACTATTACCGTCCGGACCCACAAATGCAATCCCTATACTTGTAACGTAGTCTTTATGCCATCGGGTACACTATCGCAATAAAAAAAGCCCGACACCGGCCCGGGCACACGCCGTCCAGCCCGAGCCCGCTCCGGGCCCGCGGCATTTAGCCTGTGCCCCGCACGGCCCTCCAATCGTCGACCTCGGGCGGCCCGCCCCGGCTCACAGGCCGGCCGGGCTCAGGCATTAGGGTTAGCCCGGGCCGTGCAGTGCTGTAAATGTAGAAATGACGAGTTCGTCAAAGGGCCTATGTACGTGGATCATGCAAAGCCAGCGTGCGGGGCTTCTGTGGCGCCACCTCGGCATACCGCCCTTCCCTTCAACACTTTCGCCCACTTTTTTCTCTTCCGTTTTTCTTCTGACTCGGTGTTTACTTGTTCGCTCGGTTACGAGACCACAAAGCCGCTATACGACCACTAGCGGACGTTTAAGTGCTCAGCACTAAAAATTCTGCGCTAGTTTTTATGAAATTTAATGTAATGTGTTGTTTCATTAATGGCCTTCAGACCACTAATCCTGCTCACAGAACTTTGGCAAATGAACAGATTATAATTAATTAATTAATTAGTCGGACTCAGGTCCTCTAAATTTCACGCGCGCATGCTTACCCGACACCCGGCTTTTGCTGCCAACGCCGCCTGTGTAATCCTTGCCGAACGCGTGAGTGAAAAAAGGCCAAACCATAGAGAGAAATACTAGTATGAGGGACGCTCTCATAGAGCCATGCGCTGATGAATGACTGTAGTGTAGTGGGGCGCCGAGCGGGCAGACAAAGTACTAACTGTTCACTGTCGGTTTTCCCGGACACCCATTTTAGCGTGTAGTTTGAATGGCTGGAAAGCGCTGCTCACAGCGACGGGCATCGGTACGGCATTTGTACACTTTCATGCAATTTTAGTGTTTATTTGAATATACCATTTTCAGGCTTGGTGCCCGCATGGTTTGCAAAGTCTTTTTTTTTGAAATGTGAAATTGCATTTTACAGTACCATTTACAGATGGTTAAGAATTCTGTCGTGTTCACGTCTTGTCAAGCCACATAGAAGACCTCATAAATGAAGAAATATTTATTGTATGGCACTAACTGGAACAACAAGTTCAAATTTCCATCCCTATTTGCAATATACATATAATAATAAAATTTTTTTAATACGCCGCAATAGAGACAATACACAGTAGTGGGAGGAAAAACACGTTTCCAGGAATGAAAAAAAAATGCACAAGTAAAGGTACCACAGCCATACAAAAGATTTATTCTGCATAACTAACGAAATCCAGAAGAGTCAGCCATCCACAGTTTCTTGTATCTACGACACCCTCAGACTCTGTGCGCTCTTGCAGTCATACAAAAATATCAACCATAACATAATCTAGACATGTGATACTTGCAACTGTTTACAACCACAAATCCGGAGATAATTTTTTAGTCTGGCAATTTCTCCAGTTAGGATGTGAATGAAAGAAGGGAAACACTTGCGCCCCGTTTACCGAAAAGGCTTTGATAGCCTTGCTTATTTGATGAACTCCAATGAGGTCTATTGCCTCTGGGAAACTTCAATTAGTAGCAGTAATTGAACAGAAATCACATTTGTGTGGAAATGCACACGCAAAAACGTTAAGAGGAAAAAAAAAATCAACTTCCTATTGGTTCCTTGAAAGGGTGCATTTTCCCAAGAAGCCGGGTTACCTTCCGAAAGCGTCGCCTTCCCAAGTAAAGGCAAAAAAGCCAGTCGGGATATTTTAGGTACGTGTACGTAGTCAACCGACAGGTTCCAGGCTCGATTAAGTCAGGCAAATTAACGTCGTCGCGTATAATATAAGAAACAGGGAAGCAGTATATGCTTCTTGTGTATGAGACAATGGTGACGCATTACAGAGTTCCATAAGGTAACGCGACAACATTTTTGGAACAACGCGCCATATTTTTGCCATTTCGAAGACACAGTCGAGCACAATTTCAAAAGTTCCTCGCACAAATGCACAACTGAACTTGACATTATTATGCTTTGCATCTCACAACCAGGCACCAGGCAGTAAGGAATGCTACTAGAGTACAGTTTACATCAGGCATGTTTCACAATCCATCATGTGCCATGACAGACGTTAAAAATGTTTGTGCCGCCTATATGCTCGCGGATTACACCGCATATGTGTATTCAGCATGGCATTATACATTTTCTCTGCCTGATTACAACAAGAAGAATTACAGTGCAATTTGATTTACGAGCACATCATGGGAGCATGCGTATATTAGCAAGCTGTGTTTCACCTGAAAAAAAAAAGGCTCCGGAAAAGGACCACAACCACTACACAAACACCCCGCACGGGGCACCTTGAGATTTCTGGTGACGGTGAGCAGCGACACCGCGGACCCCGAGCTCCCATACATAAGCCGGTCCAACCGTGGCGAGGTGTTTAAAGGTGAGGGGTAGAAGCCGTAAACGGTGGCCGTCGGAGCCTGGTCAAGCTCCGGCCGATGGGCTCCCTGCCTGTCTACCAGGCTGGGAGCCGGGACCTCTTTGACTACCAGGGTAAGGTCAAAGGAGAAAGTACCCCCATCTCCCTGCTTTCCAATGTATCATATGGCATTTTCCAACCCCCCCCCCAAACGTGATCCGCCCCGAAAAGGGGCCGCACCGAAGTTTTCTTTCCACCGCTTCACAACTTGAGTATTCCGAAACGGAACAACTACTCTCGCTTCCTAGGGATAGAATCAGTTTACCAGTTGAACCCTCTTGCTTCAAAGTCAGTATTGTCGTCACCAAATTTCTTGAAGGTGTCTAGGCGAATCATATAAAGCGAAAAACAACTAACCTGGTGAAATCCTTGTTGAAGTCATTAGCCAGGATCAGGCTGATAAACTACTTGCACAAACCAGCATCGCCGATCTGGCCATCCGAGTCACGTCCCACCGCAGCCTAAACAGCTCCCAGGGTGTGATCTCCGAACATGACCTTTTGAATGAAACTGAATCGGACCTGCTGGAGGGCCTTTGTGGTCAGGGCGTAAACTGGTGTCAGGCGTATAACCATACGTAGAGATGACATACAATACTCACGAAGCACCTCATACTTACCTTCGACAGGCCGACCCTTCCCGAATATGTCAACGCAGGCTTTATATCGATGCCAGTCCGCCTTACATCCCAACCCCGCGGCGCTGTTTAAGTGCCAACGGTTCGGGCACACGGCACAAACTCCTGTCGTGGCAGACTTACCTGTGCAAAATGCGCCCAGCACGACCATTCATCCGAGCTGCAATACTGAGAATTTCACCTGCGCAAACTGACAGGGCCCCCACGCTGCATACTCACGGAAATACGAGAATTCAAACAAGAAAAGCAAATCATCAATGTGAAGGTCCCAAAAACATCACCTTCCCAGAGGCGCGAAAGAGGTTCGCCTCTTTCCCCCTGTGGAGGTATGCCGATCAGCTCGTCTGGTGTCCACGGGACCCAGTTCAGCGAGTCTGACCTGGTCCCGCCGCCTCCGCCCCCCAATTGTTTGCCTCACGCAGCCCAACCCGGCACTACGCCGCTTCCTGAGGCGCAGCGGTTGTGGTGCCAAACCACTCTGTTCGGGACCGGTTCCCTCCCGCCCGCTCCTCCTCCCCGTCCTCCAGTGCGTTGGAGGGTGCCGAGGGGATGGACACCCGCCGGCCCCCTCACTCGCTCCCACCGCCACCGCACCGCCCGTGCCCCCTCTGGCCCCGGACGTCCGCGGCGGTGGTGGCTCAAACGAAGGGCTCCCGAAAAGGGGCCAAGTCCCGGGGGCCCGGTCCGTCAGGCACCCCTCTGACATCCGACGAGGAGATGGATGTCGGACCGTTCCTGCCTGCAACGCATCGCAAGTAGCGGCCTCCGATGTCCAAGCTGACAGACAGGCCCAAAAATCCTAGAATAACAGCCCCGAAAGACGACATGAACACACACACGCACACACTCCCGTTATTCTTAAATTTAAATGGGAACAGAAAACATCATCCAATGGAACTGCAGAGGCCCTCCTTAAAACTCTTGACGATATGTATGAGATGCTGCATGCAATCAGCCAAGTATCATGTGTCTCAGGAAACCCACCTCAACTCTAAAGAAACAAATTTCTTTAATAGGTACATGGTATTCAGAAAGGACAGGGTTGGCTGCACACACTCTTCAGGAGGTGTGGCCATTGTCGCCCGGAAATCATTAGCATGCCACCCTCTCTCTTTAAACACTGTCCTTGAGGCTGTAGCAATCCGTACGATAATATTTATATAGATTGATAACGGTATGCTCCATTTACATCTCTCCTGATTTTTTGCACTTAGAGCTCCGATTTCGAGGCACTGGTTGACCAGCTGCCGGAACAATACATCCTAACAGGTGACCGTAATGCGCACAACTCACTTTGGGGCTCCTCCAGAACGAATGCCCGACGTCGCCTGATAGAGAAGTTTCTTACATCCTTGGAGCATGCCTATTCAACAAAAAACAGCCTCCTACATACCATAACTTAGGGCACAATACATACTCACATCTTGACTTGGCTATTGGTTCTGCAGTTTCTCTTTCTATGTCTTGAGTGGGATGTGGGCACATACCCATATGGTAGTGGCCACTTCCCCACTTCATTAACGTATTAGGTAACAGGCCCGAGCAGTCATCTTCCCAAAAAGGTTTAATGAATCAAAAGCAAACAGGAGCACATTCACACAAACATCTCAACACTTACTACACCACACATCCATAAAACACCTACACGTGGAGGAAGCCGCCCAACTCATCATTGCGCGCATCCTCGACGCCGCCGAAAAGTCCATTCCCCACGCCTCTGGTGCTCCACGCAAACCAGAGGAGGCCGTGGTGGAATGAGGAGTGTAGGCGGGTGTGCTAGAGGCCCAGAACAAGGCGTGGGGTTCCTTCGCCGGTACCCCACATCAGATAACCTCATTTCTTTTAAACGGGCAAAGGCTTTTGGGAAGCGAGTGCGTCGTGAGGGAAAAGGGAGAGTTTGGCGCACCTTCCTCACTACCATCAATTCATACACAGACACACACGCAAGCTGGACACGAACACGAAAACTAAAAGGACAACAGACCCACACAGCCTGTCCCTGGTTAGTACAACAGGGGACACACTAGAAGACAAGGCTAACACACTCGCACAACACTTCCAACACGTGTCCAGTTCAGCACACTACACTAATACTTTCATGCTACACAAAACATCTGCAGAAAGAAGCCCTTACGAGACAAGAACAAGTCTAATTCTGCTTGCAACTCTGAATGCACACTTCATGAGCTGAAGGATGCTCTTGCCACGTGTAAGCCTTCAGCTCCAGGGGCAGACATCATTACATACACCATGATAGAACACCTACACGCAGACACTCTTGAGACACTCCTACACCTCTACAACAGAATATGGCTTTCGGGGCATCTTCCAAGACTTTCTTGGAAGGAGGCCATAGCTGTGGCCTTTCTGAAGGAGGGGAAGGACCGTTCCTCTCCCAGCAAGTTATCGTCCCATCGCCCTGGCAAGCTGCCTGTGTAAGCCCCTCGAGAAGACCATAAACCGTAGGCTCGTGTACTTTCTGGAGTATAACGGTCTTCTCGAGGGCTGCCAGGCAGGCTTCAGGGTGGGACGATCTACCAATGATCAACTTGATGCACTGGAATCCTACATAAAATATGCATTTGTCCATAACCAGGTCTGCCTTACTGTATTTTTTTATATTGAAAAAGCTCATGATACAGCCTGGCGCTACAGCATCCTCAGGGACCTTAAGTCATTTGGTGTCTCCGGCAACAAGATGAACACTCTTTGTAGTTATTTGGCCGAACGAACCTTTCAAGTGAGGGTTGGCAGTGCACTTTTTAATGTATATTTGCAGGAAAACGGTGTGCCGCAAGGTGGAGTTCTGGGTTGCACGTTGTTTAAAGTTAGGAAGTTAAGATGAATTAACTCTTCCGAAAGGCATTGCCACCAACCATTTCCTGTTCCATCTATGTAGACGATGTGCAAATATCTTTTAAATCGTGTAACCTGTCAATTTGCGAACGTCAAGTACAGCTGGTGTTAAGAAACTTGCTGGCTGGGCGGACCTTAACGGGTTTAAACTAAACCCGGCCCAAAGTACTTGTGTTGTGTTTCCCGCAAGCGCGGGATTGATGCGGACCCTGAGATTACGCTTAACCGTGCATCTATTCCTGTGGAAAGGGAGCACAAGTTTTTAGGTGTCATATTTGACGAAAAGTTCACGTTCATCCCACACATCAAGCACTTAAAATAAATGCCTCAAAACACTAACATTCTCAAGGTTCTCTCCCACCAATCCTATGGTGCAGACAAAGAACTGCTTCTCCGGGCTTTACCGCCTTGGTCGGGTCTCGGTTAGACTACGGCAGTATCGTGTATGGGTCGGCATCAAAAAAAACAACCCTAAAAGTCTTGATCCAGTACTCCACTTGGGCCTGCGCCTTGCGTCGGGTGCGTTCCGCACTAGCCCAGTCCAGAGTCTATATGTTGAATTTAATAAGTGGTGCCTTGAGGACCAACGAACGTACATGGACTTTCTGTTACGCTTTCAAAAAAATTTAACCATCGTTAAATAACCATCCTTTAAAACCTGTTTTTAATGATACATCCTCATCGCCAATGTTTGTAAATCGCCCGTCCGTTCCTTTGCCGTTCTCACTTAGAGTGAGCAGGAAGCTTCGGATTTCAACAGCTCCTTTTTTAGACATTTACACATGTTCATGTTTTACTGACGTTTTACCACCCTGGCAGCTCAACCTGTATGTTGTGACTTGTCCTTCATAAAAATTGATAAAACCAGGGTACCACAAACTGCAATTTTGCAGCACTTCTTGTCCCTGCAGTATAGGTATCAATGTGCAGAATTTTATAGTGACGCATCAAAAACTGCCCTTACGTGTCGTGTGCGGCGCACGGACCCGATTTTAGAGTCTCTAAGACCCTGAACTCAAAAACCAGCATTTTTACTACGGCGGAAGCCCATGGAGTTTTGCTTGTTTTAAATCACATAGTCCAACATGAAATACCCAAGTCTATCATTTTCACAGATTCACTGAGTGTTGTACATGCATTATCATCCAACAAGTCTTTTAAAAACCATGTTCTTAATGTGGTGTATAAAACCATTATGTCAGCGTATGCATTAAATCTCGAGGTGATCATGTGTTAGGTTCTAGGCCACTGTGGTATTGCGGAAATGAGACGCGGATCAGAATGGCCGCTGCTGCTTCACATGCTGCTGCTGCAATACAAATACACCGGACGTTAGCAACAGTACCCTACACTGACCTCAAGCCACACATCAGACACCCCCTTCGCGAAACATGGCAAGCACCCTGGAATCAACAGACAGACAACAAACTGCACATAATAAAGCCACTATTGGGAGCATACACCACTGAACACACACAGACACACTGAAGTTGCCCTTGCTAGGTTACTGATAGGCCATACTCATATAACACACTCCCACCTGCTCACAGGATCTCCAAGACCCCTGTGGAGCAGGTGTGGAGAGGCCCTATCCGTAATCCACGTCTATTCCGATTGCAAAGCACTCGACGCAACACGACACAAACACTTCACCCAACTTTACAGACAACACATCCCGTTACATCCAGCCTTTTTCCTCTCTGATGATCCTACATTTTCTGTCAAGCGCGTTTTTAAATATTTAGCAGAAGTTAAATTCTTAGACTTAATTTCATACCACGCATGATCAGAACCCGGCCTTATACACCAGCCATTCTCACTGTCTTTTATTGATTTTACTTTTGTTCTTGCTTACTGATTTTAGTGTTTACGTTCTCACCTCTAATATTTAACCACTGTTGTGGCCCTCTTTGCCCCAGTTGGTCTTGCGCCATTAACATCCAATCATCATCATCATCACCACACTACCAGTCGGCGTATACTGCACTTACAACACGTGCATCTATTTACCAGGATGCGAGTACACAATTCCCCAGAAAAAACACCCGACTAATTGTTTTCCTGTTGAGGGGTTACACTAATTCCCGACGAACTTCTAAGGCGCAGCAAGAGAGCCATTATTTGGAACGCAACAAAAACCACGGACAAAGAAACAGAGTAGACGAGACAGGCGCTGGAAACTATTCACCAACAAGCCCAGCAAGAAGTTCTTCTCAGCCAAGACAGGCATCCTTGCTGTGGACGTTACGAGCGCATTTGACAACGTAGGTCCAAACATGGTTCTCTTCATCTAGGTCACTCCAACAACACGTGGCACGTACGGTGACAAACGACATTTAGCATTACCTCTTACCCTGGCAGTCTTCATATTGTAAAAGGGTTTTTCGTGGATGTACTGTTTCACAATATTAGTGCTAGCAGCAACAATAATTTGCGAGTGGAGTTTGGAGACTGGACGCTGTTGTGAGTGGTTTTAATGAGATGACGCACGTCAGAGATAAAAAACAGTTTGTTCCTTGTGTCAACGATAGGCTTTTCAGTTGTCACGCCTTGTTGAGTGCCGAGACTTGCGTCAGATTTGCGGGTGCTAATGGCAAGGTTCAACAGATGGAATACAGTTGCGGTACCCATCAGGAGTGATCAATAAGGTAGCAAGAAGCATTGCAGGGAGTCATTAATACAACTGAATAACTCTGGGAGAACAGTTGGCACGGCCATTTTTGTGAGTCGTGTGAGGGCAGGATCCATGAAGTCCTGTGCCATGAAGTGCTTACACCATGTCTGGTATGACGAATGCAGCTGGCTGGTTGGCTCTATTTTGAAGGCACCTGTATACACCTGCACAGGTGATAGGGTAATATAGTACACAAACTGTTTGCAATGACAGATGACCTGCGAACGTAGTCTGTAGATTTCACTGCAACTATTACTTAAGTATTGCCTCCAGTGCATGCCACCTATTTAATATATGTTCTCTTTTTAGATTCAGCAATCATGCGGTCGTGCTATTAGCAAACTAAAAATATGGGTCTTTGTAATTTCGCAACACTGCTTAGGCACATTCTTAATGCAATTCAGCTATTGTTTGGTTTAACAAAAATGATAATGCTGCTCACATAGCCTGAATCCCTTTGTTTTTTTGCAAAATCAGGACGAAAGAGTGAGAGTGAACTGAACGTACTACAAGGCTTTGACAAACCTGTTGCCCCAAGTGCCCGCGAAAGAACACATCCCGAGATCGGGCACCTGGCGAAGGTATATTTCGGCCGCTTCGTGGGCACCATGGCAAGGAGCAGTTAGCAGCATGCAGCAGCAAGCAGCAGCAAACAGCCGCAGCGTCGTACTGATGACCCCCAGAGGCCCTGGACTGAAAAACATGACAAGAACACACACAGCTCCTTCTGAATAAGTGCAATCTGTGCAATACGTGTTTTATGAAACCATCCAAAATATGACCAGAGAAAAAAGTTCGCGCCAATCCACCCTGTGGATGTGGTTGGAAAGCAAAGCTGTCAATGGCACCCACAACGATTACCCATGCGACGTCACTTAAATTCACTCACGTCGCTCTACAAAAGTGAAACCAGAGAGAAGTGAAAAGCGCTTAACCACACAATCTATTACTTCAAAGAGATATTCTTGGTAAGGTTAAACGCATGATGCATGAACGGTGGTTTGGTTGAGTTGTATTGGTGTAGCCCACGAGTGGAAACTCTTTATAACACTAAAGGAAGCTCAAACCCAGTGTTGAACGATCTCACTTCTGTGTGTCTGCCCCTCGCGGCCGGAGGCGACGAGATCGGCGGCGGAGACGGAGGCGAAGGCGGTGGAGGAGAGAATATTTCTTCTATCAGAATACTGAATGGCCCAGAGTGCGGCCCAGGAGAGTGGTTCCTTCTTCACTGTAGCCCATATTCAGTCCGCGCCACCTGTCCTCTGTCCACCAGCTGAAGCTGGCAGGCACAGATGGGCTGGACAGCAGCATCTCCCATTGCTCTTGCTTCGGTAGTTGACGGAAAGAGAGGAGGGTGCTCAGAGGTAAAGTCGCACACACCGATTATGTGGCGGAGTGTTCCTACTTCCGAGCAAAATTTACATTCAGCGTCGTAGCGATTCGGGTGCATTAAGTGAAGACGTGTCGGTTGTGGGAAGGAGCTGGACTGTGAGCCGTAGGGTGGTTTGTTGTTCTATGGAAAGGTCAGGGTAAGGCGAAGGTAGGTCACTCTCAGAAGGCGATAATACTGATTTATCTCCTTGAACATGACAAGCGGTGACTGTCCTCGTGCAGCTCTATAGCACAGGGGTAAAAGTGCAGGCTTGTGGGCGTAATCGTTGTCCTCCATGGAAGCATGAGTGGGTGTCCAGATGAGCTGAATGAACCATTTGGGGATTGGTTGTTTAGCACACGCTGTGCAGGTCGGGACACTAAACCCGACTGGTAATTCGGTAGGCTTGCTGAGAATCGGTGACTACCCTTCCGATCCCCATGGTTGAGTGAGAGCCAGGGCGATGGTTGCCTCTTCTGCTGCCGTAATGTCTTTGGCCCTGAGTGAGGCACAAGCAAGGAGATTGGTTCTGGAGGTAGCCACTATGATGGCGTACCACTGCCCTTGATGTTGGGAGGCGTTCTGTGTAGATAACTGCATGATCCGTACCGATGGTGGATTTGAGCGCTTGAGCCCGTGCTTGTCGGCGACCCTCGTCGTGATAGGGGTTCATATTTCTAAGCAAAGGGTAGCAACTTTAGGTCTTGTCGCCAAACGTTCCAGGAGTACATCAAGTGGAGTGACATTCTGTGCTGCCCAGCCAATCTGGTGAAGGATGCGGCGACCCGCCACAGTTCTGTTCATTTGAGCTTCTGGTTAGAAAGATGGCCCTCTATGAGCTCTTCCATCGTGTTGTAAAGCCCCGTGCTAAACAACCTCTCGGTGGACGCACTCATGTGAAGAGCAATGGCTTGCTTAACCGCCTTTCTAATCATTGTATTAGCATCTTTATTTCCTTCGTACCGAGAAGGACACAGGGGGTTGACGGAAGCGAATCTGGAAAGGACAAAGCTTTATATAACCGAAAAGTATCGGATTCCTTCAGGCGTCGCTTCTTGGTGGCAACTCGCCTGATCATGTTTACGATTTTATTGATGCTGTGTTTGAGGCGCTGCAAGGATACGTCACTCTTGGTGTTGGCCTGAAGATGTAGGCCCAGGATCTTGATGCTGTGGTTTTGGAGTGATGGCCTGGCCTGCAAGGAGTATTTGAATGTGTTCCTTGAGGTGTCGTTTGGCGTGAGTGCGGACGACAAGGAGCTGGGATTTTTTACGTGAACACTGGAAGCCACAGGCTTTAGCACATTGGCGTACTAGAGGTGAGATGCCATGGTTGGTGTGAGCTTTCTTTAATTTTTGTAACTCATAGCACACTCGCAAGGCGCGCTAGACGTGCCGTAGGCGGAGTGCACAGCGGCGCGAGAGGTCTCGTGAAGCTATCATGTGGCAGTCAGCGTGTATGCAGTGGTTAAACCCGTAGATGTGCTGGTGAGCGCACCACTTGTCTTCTTCTCCATTTCCGCATGGCTAGTAGCTAAATTGCTAAGACAATGGGCTGTGGCTTTCCTACTCGAATAGTTCTGGGTTCGGTTCCTGGCGGTGCCAGTATATTATTTTCGCGGTTGTTTCTGTTGACACCAACGGTCGCAAAAGCACCGTTGGGGGGTAGAGGTAAAAACCTGTGCTTTAAAAAGAGCAAACGCTTGAAAAAACGGCAAGTGAGGAACAGTTCTATGCAATGCCTTCGATACCGAACTTGGGGCCCTATTCTCGACTGCACAACCTGCTGGCCATTCGCCCATTTTTTTGCGTAAGCACGACGTTAGCAATCAGTGACGTGCTGCACCTATAGCTATGACGAGATGAAGTGTAATTTGACAAGTCACTCATAAAGATCGCTACCAAGGTATCAAAATATTGTGCAAGAAAGATATAAAAACACTTGGCTGTCCTATAAAAATTAAGACGGTTAGCTGAGGCTGACAAGAAAAACCCCCAGTCCTGGAGGTCAAACTTGGCAATAACACACAAGGCGATCGAGTAACGTTGATCCAAAAGCAAGCTAAAGGCGGATTTCGAGCTAAAGAACAACACACAGATATTTTTTACCGTGTCTATTTATTTCGTTTCAATCGCTTTTATTAACATAGCTGGGCTCTCTGCTTCAATGCAAGCTTTGTTGCGTTATCACCTTCCCTGCCGCCACCGCCGCCACGCCATCTTCTGCTGCTATGTTGCAAGTTTATGGCGTGATCACAGAAAAAGACGGCCGCAACCATCGCTTCTATGACACATAAGAGCAGCGAAGCGCTACGCCCGATAACCACGGAGCGCACCGATGTCGCCGATTCACTCATTCGTCAAGCTCGACTTCAATCAGCGCTGTAATGAGCCAAATAGTCACTTTTCTTTTTGTTATTTTTCGCTTGAGTTCGATCATGTGACCCAACAGTTTACTAGGACAAGTATGGACAAATGCCATGCATTGGGTTCTCTTTGTCATTGAGAGGCTTGTACTGCCCTCTTATGTTGCGGTTACGCCAAACAAATAATTTTTATTTTATTGCCAAACATAAAAGCAAAATACTGCACGTTATATGTGTGCTCCATGATCGCTGACTTGGAAGCAGTTGAAACTATAATTTGTTTGGTAGGAAACGTGCTTTAAACAGCGCGCATGTGACTCTGCGCCTGCTGCAAATTGCCGCACATTTCGCGGCGCTGTAAGCCGGGGCAATTTCTGGCCCGATTTTTGCTTGTATTTTGCGACAAAAACAGCCGCCATTTTCAAGATGTTAGGTCGTAGCATTACGTCACTTTTACGCAGGCTGAAGTTGCCAGTGCAGGACGTAATCGTTCCCGCCAAATGATTAAGTTACGTCACTCCTTCTCCGCCAATCACAGAGGGGGGGGGGTGTATTACAAGCAGTATTGTTGTTGAATAGCAGAGATAGGCTTACGTTGTCATGTCCGCTGCATTTAGTCTGGTTTTTGATTGCCGGCCAAGAATTATGCGCCTTTAGTACCGAGAAATAAGGCAAACTTTAGAAATGGTGTTCGGTGAACGACATGAAACGTCAAAATGACGACAGCACACACACCGCTTTGTCAACCGGAAGCACGTGACCAAAATTGAAAGCCAATCAGAAAAGACTTCCGGAAAATTGCCAGAATTGCCGGCAATTTTTTGCAGTCGAGAATAGGGCCCTTGATATACGATGTTCAACGAATCTACCAAATTTGAAGGTTTCAATTCGCTGCGTCACTCACCCCGCCTCGAGCAAAGCTGTTATCTGCCGACTAAAGACGCGTTTTTACACCACCTGACGCGCCAAAGCGAAGCGACGCGCATTGCGTTATCGGCGTCGGGGAGTGGGTTCGCTTGGTAAGCAGCAGCGTGGTATGTACACATGAGAAAAACTTTACGATGAGTGTACGGCTGCTGGTTATGCCCAGACAAGCCAAATAATGCAGATACGGCTACTTCGTCGCGTACGTTCGCCTGGACGGCTTTGCAGTGCATCCCGGCTTTAATAAATAATACCAGTAACAGTGGCCAAGCAAACAACAGCTAGCTAGAGTAATAAAACGCAGCGTGCGGCTCACGTAACTTATGTGCAGCGACAGTGCCCAACGCCTGCTTCACTTCACCTGCGAACCACCGTGCGGCCAGCCACTTCCGCAACTCGCCGCCGTCGTTTGCGGCACGTAAACGTTACGTGCGACGACCGGCGCGTACCGCTGGCATCCTTCAGCGCTAGATAAAACGGCACAACCAGCGTAAAATGTCATTACGTCCGGCTGAAAAAATGGTGTCTTACGCCTTTCCGCGGGCGTTTCCAAAGCTCTTATCCTAAAGACGCAGAACTCGTTAAGCCTGATTTCCCTCAGGCTACGCAGTGCTCGCAGCGTTTGCAGTACAAGGAAACGTAAATATGATACGCCACACCACCGGATCAAAAAATTAGCAGTGGCTTAGCTCGGCTATGCCAGGATATACGTAGCGTGAGCTAAGGTTCAGCTGGTTATTCTTAGGTTTCCTGATTGTCTTGGAGTAGCTGATTATCACGCTTACTGCTGCTAAAACGATTTCCATTCTAATCCAATGCAATCCAATTCAATCAAGTCCTGTCCGGTCCAGTCTAGTCCAGTCACTGCTCTTCGAGCATGCCCAACACGGCTCTCCAGGAGCCACGCGAAACGGCTTTCAAACGGCTCAGCCGCAGCGTCAGACTTCACTACTGCGCAACGGAGGCGCAGAGCTAGGTACGCGCAGGCGCCAGTGCGTCTGCCGCGGCTATGACATCATTCCTCTTGAATGCGCAGACCGCTGAATGAGCAGACCCAATTCTCTACACCATCGTACTCCAATTGGATTGGATTTCAATCTAATTTAATCCAATCCGATCCAATCCGATCCAATCCAAACCAATACAATGCTCCTCGCGCTTGCGCAGAACGGCGCTTCATCGGCACACGCGAAACCGCTCACCTCGGCCAGTGTAGCTTACGCTACAAAAAGAAAGTCTCACCTTTCGTTCAGGATACAAAACCGGTGTCGCAAAGAAAGCACTAGGCGTTTCCTTCTCAACAACAGAGGTTAGCACGAGGCTGCAGAAACACATGCAAACGCTGCCGAAAGAGCCAAATGGCGCTTTGCGCTTGCGGCTTGGCCAGGCTTGTCTTCATATCATGCAAAAAGAAGCCACGAAAATTTACATTTACAACCATTGAACTTGTTACATAAATAAAAGTATGTAGTCTAATGTGTAACAAAATTTTAGATGTTTAATATTGTGTGTTAGCCTAATTTTAAATATATATTTTTACCACTTACGCCAACTGTCGGATGGAACAAGATTCAGGCCATTCGGCCGCAATAAGCCCGTGTGTCCTCTCTTCTAATTTTTTATTTCTCTATGGCCAAACAGCCACTCCCTGTTGCTCTCTCCTACCCTTTCCAGCTCCGCAGCCTTCCTGCGTGCTTTCATGTCCGCCAGCCAGCGCCGCTTCTCGGAAACTATGCAAAATAGCTGACAGCTTGTCTAGCGTTCCCGAGGAGGCGCTCCGACGCCCTCGAAGCAAGCTGACAGACACGCGCTGTAGAAGTGGGTGCAGTGTTTCGCGACTCGCTATGGCGACTCACGAGCAGTGCCGTAAGGCGGAACGTCCGCCGGTGCGCGCCACATACCGGATGAGCACCTGAACTAAGCGTCCCTACCTCTCCCCGTTGGAAAAGAGGCGACGCGTTCGGCAATGTTTATGCAGGCGGCGTTGGCGCGTGATGGTAGCGAACCTAGGAAATGTGTTGTGGCTTTGAACTCGGAAACCATTACTGAGCGGGACACGCAGTTAACTGTACAATTAGTGTTCGTGGCTTCGTACGTGGAAGGCTCAACTACAGGGCAGCTCCAAATTAGCACTGAACGCAGGTATGGCAACACACGCGCTCAGATAAACTGCACAGTGACGACCAAAGCCGATGGAGAGCCCCAATGCCGTTTCACATATTCCCCTTTGGGTGCGACATAAAGATGTCCCCTCAAGGGTGTAGGCTATCAGGATGACCGAATTCGAAAAAGCACACCGCCTATTGACGATTACAGTTTTGGTGGGACGTCCACTTAACTGGTCAAATAATTACGCAGAGAAACAAAGTCGGATTTAGCACTAAGGATGACAGCTTCCTTCAGGGGCTCAGGACGTTTCAACATGTTTAAAAGGGTGTCACGTAGACGCATCTACGCCAAAACACACCCTACTTCCTTAACTGGACGTTATTGATTTCTTATTCACTACACGTCCCAATTGCGGAGGTGTCCTCCGACATTTCTATTTTGAATTGTTGAGATAGTTCGAGTCGCACCCTGGTGCCAAATTTATATTTTCTGCTATTGTCTGCATGCTTCGCACATGATTTTAGTATTTTTGCATTCTTCTAAAGAGCTCTAACTTAACTCACCTAAAAGAACACTGCATAGTACCGCCTAAATATTTTACGCATGTTTTGCCTAACATAAGCGCCGGTAATGTTTTCTGTTTTTTCTAACATTGTTGACAAGTATGAGGCATGGTATAAGATTTAGCTTCTGGGAAAGGTTCGCCTGTATAAACTGTTTCTTTCAAAATTCGTTCAGGTTTTGGACGGGGTGCTCAATAAAAGAACAGGCTAACAGAGAAAGAAACAGACAAAAATTTTGTCTTAGGTAGCCCAACAAGATTGTCGACTTCCGCCAAAGCGGGAAATTCGTTTTATGTATGAAATTTATATTACACGTTTATTGTGAAGTGACGAAATAAAGCCGAACATTGAAGAACAGTTATTAGCAGCAGAATTGAATAAAGTAATGGAACATTCAATTTCTTTCGGATACAACGAAGAAATAAGTGCACCGAGCCTAACTTCAAGGCGATTATTTGCCTACAAACATGATAACGACGATATACTTCAGTATTTCTGAGATTACACAATGAGGAAGAGTGGAAATCAGTTTTGAATTGAGAACTGGTGCGCTGAATGCTTTACCGCGAAATAAGAGAGATCCACTTTTTAATTGCTTCTGTGTTGCCGACCAATGAACTAGTAGCTGAAATGTTTGTTTGTGGATTCAGTATTACCGAGGTACATGGGAAGAACCCGATTTTTATTGAAAGTCTTGTGTTTTTCTAAGAATTACTGTTTTGATTGCAACATTTATAATATCTACGTTGGTTTTTTTCAGAAACGTTTACTTGCAGTCACTATCGCGCGCCGCAGCTATTTATTGAATCCCTAAAGAACCGCAGCTGTTCATTTATTTCTTACGAATGTGACAGCTGGGAAGAATATAAGAACAAAACGTGTGAAAAGAAGGACAACAGCTCGCAGATTGGTGAAATGGGTTACTACAGCCAAAAGGCACCCGGACGGGGCAAGCAGTTTCTATACACCAATAAAGATTCCCCTTACTGCCGGGGAAATACCACCGACCCTCCAAGTAAGCCTTGTCTGCAATGCCACAACATCTTCTAAAAGCCGCGTCTTTTCCTGTACTTTTAGTGCACAAGCGCTTAGCGTTCATATTGCTTCTGAGAGCAGAGTTCTGTAAATTTTTATTTGGCTGTAAACATACACAAAAAAGTTTATGTATGCGAAGTTACGTCTAATACAAATACATGTATTTACGAAACTATTTATTATGTTCGTAACATTACGTTTTTACAGGCGATAAGGGGAGGGGGCACTTAGCGGATCATTGCCGCAGTTGCGCGTGCACTCGAGAGCAAGAAAATAGACGGGTTTCCGCCGGTCAAAAAACCTATGCCAACGAGAAATCCTTGAGACATTTTGTATTGGCAAAGAAAGCAACGGTTGAGTCAGCATCCTTCCGTGGCATGATCGAACAAAGAACAGTTTTTATTGAATGAAATTACCGCGCGCGCGCTAAGAAATGAATTCTTTTTCCTACCTTTTGGCGCATGCGCCGATGTGGCACCCTGCATGTGTGTCTTGTAATGAGTTGATGTGTAGCGTTCGTGCCGTGTGTATTTTCCTGTGTCCCGGATTTCAGGGCTAATACAATGTTCTTAGTATACGAAAACACAGTAGCACAACTATCGGTTCTTGATTCGGCATTGTACGATTGAGCCTAAGTACGCTGTGTACAAACTGCGCTCAACGATGAGAATACATAAAACAAGGAAGAAAAAACCGAAAACACATGCAGAAAACCTGCGTGCATAAGAAGAGCATAATCGGACCCGTAAAAGTGGGGCAGATTATAGTGAAGCCGTGGGCATGACGGCACACGTAGTGTCGTTGGTTTGGGGTAAAACCTGATTTTACACAAGTCTACAACCGAACATGTTTCCGGAGAATCGGGTTAACCCGATTTCTCCCCGAATGAACCTCTTCAAACTATTGATATGCATATCCGTGATCCGTGTTTGCGGTGCGTGGTCCCCCAGTACTTGCCTGAGTAATCCCCACAAACACAGCTTTCGGGCTCATAGAACTATTGACGTGATTCTACCGCTCGCTTCCCAGGCCGGCAAAAGACGAGCTGACATGTTGAACCCAGCTAATGGAAGCCGCCGTCGAGAGAACGTCTCCCTCCCAGCTGAGATGTACGTTCAATGATCGAACAGGTCTCGAATGGAGACCGACATGATAAGCTTGCAGATGTAATGTATGTAAACAAGAATATGTAAAAAATCGATAGCCGGCTTTTGTAGCGGCACGGCCGGACTAGAGGGGCAGCGTGCGCGCGTTGGTTGGTCAACACAGCGCGCGCCACCGCTCTAGCCCGGCCGTGGTAGCGTGAGCTACACTGGCCCAGGTTCAGCAGTTTCGTGGGGCTCCTGGAGAGACGTGCTGCGCATGCGCGAGGAATAGTGCCGTCTCACGGCGCACAGCTGGCGCGCCGGAGCCGCCGGCACCGCGACTGGAGTGGATTGGATAGGATTGATCTGGATTAGAAATCGTTTTAGCAGCAAATAAGCATGATAATAAGGTAATACTAGACCGCCAGGAAACCTAAGCAATAACAAGCTGAACCTCAGCTGAGGGTTCGTATATCCTGGCCTACCTGACCGAAGCCCCTGCTAATTTTTTTTGTAACTAAAATGGTTTCATTTTTCAGACATTGTCAGTGCTCTTTAGTGCCATCCATTTCTGACTCACTTCCAAACGAACACGAAATTTCACAGAATGCCTTTGCGAGAAAACTCCGACGTCCCTCCGGTTACCAGCTTGAAACATACCCCAATTTTAACCGTTAGAGTTAGGAAGCTCGTGATACCTTCCGACAAAATAAACTGAGTATATTACTTAGTACGTCTGTAGATATAACCGGGAAAATGCTACTTTCGATATGGTTGTAGAAGAAAACCAGATTTCCCCCCTATCATTTAAAATAGCGCCAATTTTAATCCCCGATTTTAAAAATATATGATGATGGTGATTAATTCGTTTATTCGGAAAGGGAGGACCGAAGGTCGCTGGTGGGGAAGAGTGGGGAGTAGGGAGAATAGAGGGGGAGTTAGGCGCCACTAAATCACGCTCGCCAGGCCGCTGGCAACCCCGAACTCGGTTAAGGTCACCAGGTGTTGAGGATTTACGAGAATGTCCCTATGCAATGCTTCTCTTGAATTTTGAAATACACTATAGTTCAGTCTATGAAGACCAAAGCGGAGCGGTGCAGAACAAGATGTTCCATGTTTGCTTCAAACATGTGTGACAAAAGGTACACGCGGAGTGGTGTCAATGTACAGGCAGTGGTGTCAGTGCCCTTCTTCCGGTAAAGCCAGTGTCTGCCATTTATGAATGTATGGCTAATCTGCGGTGACGACTCGGCCAAGTCATGAAGACCTAGCAATAGGCCTTCATTCGCAGGCCACATGGCAGATTTCCCAATCCAATATGGGTTGTAGAGGCCTTGTTGGCAAGCACTTGTTGTAAATATTTATTGAGATCGGCGGAGTGATAAGTCCTTAAAGATGTGGGGAGGGGTGATGCTTTTTAATCTCTTGCGGTGAAGAAACTGGAAGTAGCGTCGTACTCGCTCCATTTCGAAGTGGCCGCCAGTGGCGAGTCCGCATAGGGGTGGTCGCGGAGGTCGGGAGATCCGGGCAGGAGAGGCTGGAGATGAACAGGTAGCACTCCAGATCGTGACGCGCAAAACCATGTGCCACCTCGTTACCACCCTCGCGATCCCCGACGTGCCCCGGCATAAAACCCGTAAACAAACAACCATATATATTGTATACGTCACTGTTGCAGTGTAGTCATGGAGATTGATTGTACACGTCATGTTTGCAGTGTTAACACAGCGCAAATTGCCCCAGTCATGCGGCAGTGAGGGGCCTAAAGATTATCTTACGCAATCCGTTGGTAAGAGCCAATTACAGGACGCTGGCGCTTTGCGTTGCCAGATTCCTCAATTTTGCCGGTGAATGCTGCCACCTGGTAAGATTGAGATACCAAACGGATCGGTTTCAAACTACAGGGCGCTGTAATCTATACAGCGCATTCTGAATCGTTTGTTGGCTGACCTCAGAATCGTAGGCTCACCTCAGTCCAGGTACACTTTGGCCATGGCTGCAGCCCTAGCATGGGTGACCCAAAGATCTGGTCAGCGTGACGGAGCTGGTCAGCAGGCCCTCCCACTGCTCTGGGGAAGGGTTGGGAATTGGGGGGGGAGCGATGGGGTGTTTTGACTGGCCCATACCATGTGTAGGTAGTATTAAGACAGGGGAAGAAGTGACAGGCGAGCTGATGTAATTTATAATAGGGATTTTTTTTGCGTCGCGTTTTCGGCCTGTTGGCTTCTTCATTTAAAGAGACAGTTGATTTGCTTTTTTAAAAAAAAAGCTCAGGGAATTGAAAATCGCAGCTTTGAATCTTACTACCTTAAATAGAACGAAAAAGTCATAAGGGGTGGTCCCCAGTATACAAAAGGTAAGTCTGAAGTGAATGAGAAAATGATCAGAATCCAGGAGGACATCTTGGTATGATAACTCACAGCTTAGTTGGCCATACAAACAGCCTCGCGTTGTACGTTGTATTTTGTCCCGCTCAAGCCTCAGACAAACGACGACGACTTGCTCGGCAACACCTTTTTGCTGAACCGACGGGTGTTTCGCCAGACCACACAACGTGGCCATAGCTGCTGTTCAGGGGTGCATTGTGTCCACTGATGTCGAGGCAGACCCCGTGTTTTTGCTTTGAGGGCCACATTGAGAGGAGTGCTGTCTATACAGTGTGCTTAAATGGTTAGGGCTGGTGACCTCGACTGCACTGCTAAACTGACGACTGTGTTTTTTGACAAGTGAAGATTGGATGCGGGACCGCAACCAAGCACGATTCCTGAAGTAGAATTTCCTCCTTTACCCCCGGTGCTGTGGAAAGCCTGTGAAAGCTTTAAAGTTGTCTGTATAAAACATGTTACGTAGCTCAATAGAAATGACCGCCGCGGTTGCCTCAGTGCTAAGGCTTGCTGCTGAGCACGAGGTCGCGGGTCGATTCCGGCCGCGCGGCCGCTTTTCTGATGGAGGCTCAAAACAAAACGCCCGTGTTGCGATTTCGGCGCACGTAAAGACCCAGGTGGTCAAAATTAATCCGGAGCCCTCCACTACGGCGCGCCTCACCTGGTTGCGTCGGTGCGCTTTAAACCCCCAATCAATCAAAATCAATCAACATATAGAAAATGAGGCTTGTCTGTCTGGTGTGCTTCCTACATTCGGCTCTCTCATGCGCTCAGGATTAATGTTCAGCTACGTACGGCTTCCTTCGGCTAGCACGTAGCAATTTCATTTCCTGCTTGGCAGCCAAGCACAAACTAACAGCCTCAAATGTCGCGCTTAGAGTTTGGAAAGTACTTCTTCATTCAGATATAAACTAGCGAAAAATAGGGAGTGGAATGCTACGTAAGGCAAGATGTAGAAGCAGCTATGATGATTATCTTTACATCCCAGCCCGCGTTTTATTTTCCGGCATGACCACTTTCTATTACGTAGCCCCTCCCATCCCGAAACAATGTTCTGGTAAGCTCAGTTATTTTTTATTTGTTTATAACATGATGCAGAGGCCATGGAGGCCCAAAAGAGGGCCGTAATGTGGTAACAATATCAACCATACGATAATACAAACAGTAACACGAAAACCAGAAACAAGAAAAAGAAGTATAAAACAGTGTATGCTAGGCGCACAACACATACCACAACTAACATTTGTTTCTAATGAACCAAGAGAGTTTAGGCAATTTTCGGGTGTGTTGTTTCAATCATTAATTGTGCGGGGAAAAAAAAATTTAACAGATTGGTAGAAGCGAACATTGAGATTAATGGACAGAGAATGGGAATGATGTGTACGGCGAGCAGCAAGGAGTTTCAAGAAGGAACTCCAGTCCAAAGCAAGTTTGCGGAGATAAAGTAAATACAATAATTTAAGCGGAGAAACTGTCTTCTGGACTTCAAGGTTGGAATTCCGTTGCTACGCATGAGCTCGACTGAATCCGAATGTGCGATGAAATTTTGAATAAACAAACCGAGTAGCCCTCCTTTGTATCTTTTCTAACAAGTCAATATTCTTTGATGTATGAGGGTCCGAAAACAGCACAATATACCCCAGTTTAGGTCTAATTAGCTTTGTGTATGTAAGTAGTTTAACAGTAGTTGGAGTGCCTCGAAGCTTATGCCGAAGTAAACATAATTTCCGAAAGGAAGAGAAAAAACTTAGTAACATGCGAGTTCCAGCTTAAATTATTTGTTAAAGTTATGCCCAAATGTTTGCCTTCCTGAACTTGTTTAAGGGATTTCCTGCGAGAGAGCACGAAAATCGGTGAGGATTCCGTTTATTGGTGATGCGAAGGGAGACGGTTCTTTCGGGGTTTAGTACCATGCCCCATTCAAGGCTCCAGGAGAGAATAGCAGTAAGAGGAGCTTAGAGCTTCCTGGTGACTAATAGAATTAATGTTATTAAAATAACGCAGTATCGGCGCAAAGTCGTATTAAGACGGATTCTTTGATTACGAATACAATATCATTACAGTAAATTAGATAAAGTAAGGGGCCGTTAACGCTACCCTGAGGGGCTCCGGAGGTGGCTGGAAGACTACTAGAAATAGGACCATCAATGTCTAGATAGCGGTTTCGATTCCACAAATAATTCGAAACCATGCACAAGAAAGAAAAGAAGCCCGACGAGACGCAGTTTCTGAATTAGTTTATGATGCGGCACTGAATGAAACGCTTTGGTGAAGTCTAGAAGAATTACATCTACCTGCCCACCATCATCGAGTGTCGAAGCAAAATAATAAACAATTGAACATAATTAAGTGTTGGCTGAAAACCCCTTCCTAAAACTATGTTGCAGTGGAGATAGAATCTGGTGTTCGTAAAAATTTAAGATAAAAGTTCCTACTGTATGCTCTAGAAGTTTCCATGAGGACGACCAAAGAGAAAATGGGCAATAGTTAGCCAAAGAAAGAGGATCACCTTTTTAAATATAGGAACAACACGTGCCACTTTAACATTCTGAGCACCTGGGTCGCTCAGAATGTTAGGCTGCTCGGAACGTGTTTCGGCGACTCTCCGCCAGGTGCAACCGTCGTCTTCACGGAGCTACTTTGAACGACAATACATAGTGTGCTGTGCGCTTACTAAGCTCAAGATTTCGCCATGGTGATTTTAACAGCATATACTACTTATTTCCATCAAATTTTGACACAAAAAATTGCGCGAAGTTGGCCTTTAAGAAGCTTGAACAAGGAGAGCGAAGGCAAGTATTCCGCCAGGGTAGAAACATTTCGCATTGCGTGGTTGTTTGAAGCGATAGCGCATCGGAGCGCTTTGCTGGTAAATATAGTTTTATCAAGTAATTATTTCTACAGTCATACGTAGTTAGTATTTTTGACAACAAAAAAACGACTTTACAACTTGGTTCTTTGCATATTTAATGTTTCCCGGATTGTGTTTCCAGTAGTAGAGCAGTATATCGCCAAACACACATAATGCGGTGATTTATTCGCCTGTGGATTTGTCCGACCAGATACCGCAAGACTTCACGAGGTGTATTAAGATGCCTTTATCTTTTTTCTTTCACCACTGAAGTACCAGGAGAGCACTGGGTGGGGGGCTTTCTTCCAATCTTATATGTTATCGTTGATACGGCGTTTGAAGTCTGGGTAGGCTGTCAAGATAATAGGGTGCTTTAATGATTGTGTGTACCCATCCTGGGTAAAAATGGCCATTTCCGGTCTGTCTCTTGATAGCTGTGCTTTTCACTAACCTTTCTCTAAAATCAAACTTTGCTTACAAAAGTAGCGTTTTACAATTTCAAGTGTGGCCTAAAAGAGAGTAATCGCTCACTTAAAGCTGCCTAATTGCCCGTTACTTGTTAGCGACATGACAATGGTCTACTACGTGTTACCTCTTCGCCTTCCCTTCCATAGTCTGCTTACACTATGGCAAGAGAATAAATTGTTGTGAACGGACTCAAGGACCACATGGTACGGTTAAATTTGGCCCGGCGGCGGGGCTTCATAATAATAATATATGAATAATAATATCTTAATAATTTATTCACGTAATATATGCAAATACATGATCCAGCCCGCATAAGCGTATGGGGTTCGCTTGTGTGTGTGGCTGGGCAGCCCAGCGATCACAGTTTGTGAATGGAACATAATAAATATACATATAGCCATTTACAACCAAGTACTAGATTTCCAACATAAGAAAACAAGCTCGATAAATGAGAAACACGAGTGG
>JABSTR010003040.1:0-48105 GCA_013339765.2 Haemaphysalis longicornis | reverse complement strand
CACACTAAACTTTTTGTGGCCTTCAGCCCCTACCGCTAGTTTGGCGACAAATCGGAAAACCTTGCAACCCTGCTTACAGGAAGCTGAGTTTGTACAACCATGCTGTTTCTGTATAAGCCCCCCCCCCCCCCCTTCTCGTTCTGGCGAAATCCTTTTACTCCCGACCAGACTTTACCTACTCTTCGCCACCGTCGACGCATCTTTTGCACGTTTTGTACTCCTCGCCACCTCCGATGTCTGTTTTACATGGTTCGGAAATAGCTGATAACGGCGCTAGCATCGTTATTAGCAGGTACACTTTTAACCAGGTGTGGTATGGACGCGTGTAGTTCATTCGAAAGAAGAGCGGTAATTTAAGTAGCGTCGGTGAGCTCCTAAGCGACAATGGATGCAGAAACAACGAACGGACGCTGCCGCAGAATATGCAGCCGCCATTGTTGGTGCCTCAATTGCCACCCGGACGAGCAGCTGCGAATCCTTCCATGATGAAGGTCAACTTAACCGCTTAGCATGCCGCAGTGAGTCAATTTACTTAGTACTTAATTTCACTATAGGGGAACCCTAACATACCTAAACATTTACTTCTTCAGGTCTCCTGAAGTGATGTTTTTGACAGTTGTATTCCTTTGCACCTTGAAGGTCTCCCGGAGGAACGTTTTGTGCGGAGATTACCGGCTGATCCTTTACGCGTGCTATTTTTTGGGGGAGGGGGGTGGTGCGTGTAAGCGACGGCAGGCTTCAGGAGGTCGCCGTTGGCATACCCGTTCTTCTGAATGGGGATTTAGAAGTGTATGTAGCCAGCCAGGTGTGACTTCACGGCTGTTTTCCAAGGTCGAGCGGTCTGGGTCGGTGTTTTACAAGACAGAAAGGTGCCTGCTTCGCGATAACGAAACGGCCAGCCCCATATTTGTCTAGTCATTCTAAACGTCACTCACCTAATTATCTTAAAGTGTGCTCCATGGCAAATTACCACCATAAGTGTTGCTTCGGACACTCCTTGAACTGCGCTCACCTTCCCTGGTCATCCTACTTCAGAGAGGGGAAGGGCACTTATTTTTTACCCTCTCGACACAAAGGTGAAGATATTGTCACGAATCCAAGGACGACGCAGTTTGGAAAAAAAAAGTTTATTGGAGCGAACTTGTGCTCCACTAACAACTGAAAAGAATACAGGGGAGGCAAAGCAGCGGTCAAAAAAGTGACGTACGTGCGTCGGCGAGCGTCGCAGAATCGAATGCGGCGGCGTCTGCTGTGCAGGCTTTTATCTTTCGGCGCAAGAGTTTCTGGAACCGTCGATTCGCATCCAAAACACTGTAGATCACCGAAGATTGTTTTGGGCTAGCGGCGTTACGGCGAAACACTCTGCTTATCTGACTGAGATAGCCCGTGCGGCATAAAAATAAAGAATGGAACACGCGCTTCGCATGGGACACAGATACTGGAGCCGGGCGCGGCCGGGCATTAAAAACAAACAATAAATAAACAAACCCGTACATGGTTCGCGGCAATATCTAGGACTTTATTCAGCGGACCTAAATCAAGAAGCTGTGAGAAGTCTTGTGTCTGCTGACAGCCGGTTCATTCCCAAGTATGTCGAACTGCTCCAGGATCTGACGGTTCAGCTGGCCACCACGACAGAACGAGCAGTGCACTTCGAGTATATTGATCGACTGACTTTCTTTTCGCTCGAGTATATTGATCGACTGACTTTCTTTTCGCTCAAGTTCAGCTCATCCGCATCACCTAAAGCGTCGCTGTTGTACAGCTGTTCTCTTTCGGTTGGCAACAACTTACTCTCATCACCAAAAGATTAAGCCGGCTTCAATGAGGTACAGCACACTCACATGCGGGCTACTCGTTGTCTTTTTTGCCAAAAAACATTCCTGAGGTCTTTATGGAAATCAGGGACTTCTGCAACATTACGGAAGGGAATCCGCAGACGTTCACGCTACAAAACAACCACCGCTTGTTCTCGATTCGTGAGCATCCCTCCTTTACCTCAGAAGTCCAGTTTATCTCCGTCATGTCAGAAGCCCAATTAAGGCTTTTGCGGATGTGTTTCCTCGCATCAAGTTGCTTTCGCCCTCGCTCGAAGCGATCTTGATGGAAAAGATGCTGCCGCTCTCTCGCACTCTGAGCTGGTGGAAAGCCATGCCCTTTCCGCGGAACTGACTTTCCATAAAGCAGCGCAATGCAAAGACATTCAGCTCTCACACCCATGAGCCACGAGAACGTTTGGGGGACCACCTTCCCCTCGAACCTAGGTCCCTGCTCTGTTTTCACGAGAGATGGCACGTCAGGTGAACTTGTGTGGGCCTCCCGTTTCTTATACTTTGTCACTTCCTCAATCCTCCGCCTGCCAATAAGTTTTCGGGCCCCTTTGGTTGCGCAGCTGATCTCTGTCGCCGGTTTTAACCACTCGGGCACGCAATTCCTCGTCATCGCTGCAACACCCCCGTCTTCATGAGCAAGTCCCTCTCGTTTTGCACTCACGTATTTGAGTGTCGTGAGAATGGCGCACTTGCGATGGCAGATACAGAGTCATTATGCGGCCGCACAAGACTTTAACTCCCAAAATAAACGTTCATCAAGACATTGTCACAGCCGAAGAAGCCAGACGCGCACACGTCGCCGCCAGGCCACTTTCCATGATCTTCACTGTACCAACACCCACAGCATTCTTTTCACAGAATGTGCAAATACGTGACGTAGGCATCAGTGGCTCCCTTGATTAGCATTCTGCGTCATTCGTCTGCTTACGGTGTAACACTTCGATATGACAAAGGCCTCTGGCATCAAAGGGGGGCGCTGCAGCGATCAACCCCCTTGGTCCGCCGCACTGAAGATAACGTTGGTGATGGCGGGTGCTCCACACGAGGCCGAACCCCTTGCGCTCGTCTGGTCGAAGCCGAGGGTTCGTCGCGTAGTGCAAGTTCAGACGCGTGTATGCTAGTTTAATGAATCAGTTCCCGCCAAATGCTGCCTGCCCTAGTTCTCTCTGCATTGGTAGCGACACCACCTCACCATTGTTTACAAGCAATTACACGAAACATTCGGAAGCTGGCGGCCTTTCGCGTGCAACCACCAGCTACAATTCTTTATAAAAGTGTTAATTTTTTACATCGTGACGAAAAGCGACCCACCAGCCCGCAAGAATGCATGCTCAGGGTGGGTTGTCAGAACCGATGGGCTGGAAAAATGCTACTTCTGAATGCAAAGAGCTTTCAATGAAAACTTGCCCTCATACCGGCTCAAACACCGCCTTCCCCCCAAAGAAAATCTCGGACCCCCAAAACTAATAGAAATGAACTTCCTCTCAACACTTGAGATCTTCGTGACAGAATGTCAGGAGCATCCCCTCCGTACGAGTCACACTTCCAAAACATTAGATGAAATACTGTTGCTCCGCCTGCACTCTTACATAACCCAATTCATGTGCAGGTTCCGTGACGGCCAGCGATGGCAAACGCCGCTAGCGAGACATTCTGCACTTGGGCAGCGCATCACCATATTATTGATGTTGTGCCAGCTGGTCACGACAGCTAATCAATGTCAGGTCTCAATGTCTCCAGCCTAAAACTGGAGGGTTTTCCCTTTCGATTACATGACGTGCTCCACAGAAGGGGCCCCACTTCCGAAGAGCACGTACAATAGGTTGCGGAAATCTTTAACCTTCAAGGTGTGTGTGGCATAAAACTATGCAGTCTTAATCAATGAACGCGGATCGCGCTTGTATGCACGGCTCATGCAAGATGTTTTGCGCTGCGGCCACACTAATCTGAAAAAAATAAGGTGAAAAAGCCCAATAGAAAGGACTAAACAAATGCATTAGCAAGCCAAACGGAGATGTTCTGTTCCCGTACGCGGATGTTCAGCAGGAGACTGAGTACAAAATTACGCAGATACCCCAATCGACATTTGACTGCAAGATAGCCGACTAGAATGCGCGATGCTCTGCTGCTGCACGTAGGAGACGAGGGTATAAACGCCGAAGTCCATGGGCCTTGCACCACCCTGACAATGGCCGATACCTTTCTCCATTTGTACCGTAGCACGAGGGCGCGTGGCGTTAAAACCTCGGATACCGAGACTCCAGCATCACCGAAGTGAGTTGTGTGAGTTTAAACCCCAATTCAACAACACGGTTTCATCAATAAGCTTCTACGGTGGTGTTTCAGGCACTACCGAATACAATAGCCTGTTGGCTCGTTGCTGTTGGGAACTACCGACCATTAAGACGTTGTGCGCGGCCTGAGGTTATAATGTGGTTCTCCTTAACGCTCAGCACCGCAAATAAAAGAATGCAGTGTTTAAACTTTTGTTATGATAAAGGTCAACGTTGTGATAGAGGAGGGTAATGCCACGTTCAATGCCTTTGCTTGCAGTGTATTCGTTTCATTCTCAGCGCGTGCCCATTTCCGTTATGTTATCCGGTGCTCCAAACCGAGCGCCCTTGTCTCCTTGTGTACTGGGCCGCGCCGGGACATATATTCTAGTAGGTAGAGCTGTGTACCGTGTCGTAAATAACTTGCAGGTTTTAATTCACTGATATTTTTCTTGATTTGGTTGGGGGATAAAGGAAAGTACAAGTTTTCTGAGGTAAACGCCTTCAGGGCAAACGCAGCGGTGTGCGATTAGTTGACCCTCGTACGTGTATGTTCTTGTTGACTGCGTATTCGATGCTTCTGTTTTCTACCAGCTGGCCACAAGTTCACACCTACAAATTTCACATTTTGTAAACAACTCTCCTTCGTATTTAGCTGCGTGAAAATATTGGCGGCTTCACTTCGCGGAAATACATTTTACATGCAGATGCAATGGTTGGAGTGTAAGAATGTGTTTTATATCTGCAATGCTTCAGTTTAAATCAAATTGTATGCACGGAAACCGTGCAGCGAGATTTTGCGCTGCTCGGTTTTGTCAAATAAATAATTTCGGTATGGAAACCAAGCAAAAAACGCCAACTCTAGCTGTCGAGATGCAAATGTTTTATAGGCTAATTGACCAAAGTTAGATGAAGAAGCATGTACATTTTGGCGTACGTATCGTAAACACGCGGTAGCTTAAGCTCATATGGCATTAATATGCGCAAACCATAAAAGGTTTGCCGCCAAGAGCACGTTTATGTAGTCTTTCTCAAAATTTTGTGGGGCACGGCAACAGTGGCCGGAGCAGGCACGCAGACGAGCAGGGGTGCTACGCTTTCCGCTGTCGGCTGGTTGAGCAGCAAAAGAAAGCCAGAAGCTTTGCTCTTGCTTTTGTAGCAGGTCCGGCACGACAAGTTCTGTGCAAAGTGCCTGCGCTGAGGCGAAGTGGACCTGCTCTTATAAACCGGCCCCGCTGCACTTATCGCGCCAGCCAGACTACGATAGGAAGTGCAAAAGGTGCCCTCACTATATTATCCGTCTAACCAGCCGACAATGGCAAGCGCCGCGCCCCTGCTCGGCCACGCGCCTGCTGCGGCCATGGTTGCCGTGGCTCAAAAAATTTTGACAAAGACTGTACTTATAGTGGCACAATAGATGTATTGTTTTTGTTTGTTTTTCTTTACCGCCGGGCCGCGCCGGGCTTTGTTACCTGTGTGCAAAGTGAAGCGCTTGTTTCATTCTTCATTTTTGATGCAGCGCAGATTATGCCATTCAATACCGAGAGTGTTGGGCCCCACCGTCACTACCATGGAATAATCTTGTTTTATGTACAGTATTCTCGATGTAATTCGACGGTTAGAGAAACATACGCATTGAAAGATAAATGCCGGCAGAATTGACGCCGCGGTATTCGATTCGCCGACGCTCGCCCGTGCACGTCGCTTTGTTGACTGCTGCTTCGCCACCTGTATATTTTTTTAGTTGTTAGGGGACCAAAGGTTCGCTCCAATAATTCTTCCTTCAAGACAACTGCGTTATCTTTGGTCGTCACAAGTGGAGGGGCTTTGTAGCTTTGTTTCCTTTGACAGAACACGGCTGGCATACGTGATTAATTTTTCTCAACCGCTTGGCTTTTGGCGCGAGGACGGCACCCGAGGCTATACGACTGGCATTCGTATGCATTTCCGTTTTGGCATTTTCGTCGAAATGGGAGAGCACCGGCGGGCCTTGCAAGCATTGTTGCCGATTGCAGAATGGTTTCGCTTGTGCGGTGTACCAGCTCAAAGTTCGCGGAAGACGTCACGACCGGTGCCATGAACAATGCACCGAGGATGAAAAACGCAGACAGCACTCTTGTAGTCCTACAGCAACCCCGGTAGCCACCGTCATTCAGGGATCACTTACGGAAGATTCTGAAGAATGACTCTAACATCTCGAGTGGGTCCGGGCGTTTAACTGGTGGTATGACGATGAAACGGTGAGGCAAGTGTTCTATCAAGAAAACTGTGCAGGCATTTCGATGGAGAACCATGAACACACGCTGAAATTCTGGTAGGTATTCAGGAAAGAGCTTTGGAGAATGTTCAAGACTCTGGTACGCAACAAACAGGCCAAACCTGCTGCAGACGCGCACGCAGCAACCTAACGAAAGCGTCGTCGTGTTTACTGAGGAGTTGAAGCGACGTTTCACCCTGTGGAACCAGAAATGAGTGATGAAAAGAACCTAAGGTTTCTAATGCGAAGAAAAAATCAAGAGCTCTTCGCATGCTTTGTACGCAAACCCCAATGACAGTTTTTAAATTCTCAGGGGACATGGCCGCTTTGGAGAAGACACTAGAAATAGGAACGAGGAAGTACGCTGGTTTCGGAGACGATCGACGCCGGGTTATTAGCTCCGACACATTACGCGAGACCCTCCCTGCAGTGCTGAGGGGAGAGTTACGGACACTTTTTCTGAGCGCGCCAGAACCCCATATCGCTTCCTGGACCAACGTGATCCGGAAAGAGTTTCAACACACTTTGGGGACTTCTACACGATCTGAAGCAACCCGCGAGCCGTAAGCTATGACCTACTCCACAGCCGCTTGTCGACACCGCCCACCTTTACTCGCCGTCAAAAGGCCGAGCCGTAACGCCATCCACAGTCACCAGCCCGACCCCCCTTGCCAAAAACTAGATGCCGAGGAAGACGGACGTATTGCGATTCCCCAATAATCGTCCGCTGTGCTACCACTGCGGAGAGGCCGACTACATCTACCATCGCTGCCACGACAAGAGGCTCAGTTTGCGAGGGGTTCTTTGTCGACATACCATGGCTCCTCCCCTGCCAGCGCCGTATACGGAGATCAGGGAATACCTGTCCAACACCAACCGTGTTCCAGCGCCCTTCAACTGTTCGCCGTCGCCCTACCCATACTGATCGCCAAGTCGTCGAAGCAACGCAGATTTATTTCATGCGATATTTTCTATCCACACAGGGGAAACTAAAAGCAGCAACTTCGGGAGGTGAAGTTGCACAAGGGCGGAAAAACGAAAATTCCCCAAAGATGCAAGGACTCGCCGATGACCGAGATTTACTACATGCACCCAGCCTCTGAGAAAGACGGCCTTCCTAATAATGGGCCATTTCAAATTTTCGCTCAAACGCGTATGGTGGACCATTCAAGGTTGTGGCAGACCACCATGCGCGGTGTTCACTCGACAATTCAAAGGTCTCCTCTGGCCGTCTTGCGCGATGGCGATTGCACCTGCAAGAATTCGACGTTACAATCGTCGATAAATCCGGATGAAAACACTCCGACGCCGACTGCCTGTTCGGCGCCCCCATCGCCAACCACCACAAAACTCAAAAGAAGACAGCGCGTTTTTTGGAGTCGTGATGGAGAACGGCTTAGCTGCCCTGTAGCGTGACAACCTATGAGTTACGTGTCATGACCGACGACATAGAAGGACGCAACATCGCCGTGCCTAGGGCCTTACAACACCACTTACCAGTATTTAGCCTCAAAAACTCCGTCTGCGTGAAGAAATGTCTGTACCTCGGAACCAGAAGGAATTACCCTCTTATCATCCCCGCATACCTTCGTAAAGAGATTTTAAAAGTGTGCTACGACCACCTGTTTTCCGGGCATCTCGGCACTGCTCGCACTATTAAAATCAATGCAAAGAGCTACTGGCTCCCACTTAAATTTGCTGTATCCGGCGACTTCCGCAGCTGCCGTGTGTGCCAGTGACGAAAAACGTTTCAGACAAGACCCACCTGACTTCTGCTGCAGATCGCCATCCAATGTATGCCTTTCCAGTAGATTGGAATGGACCTACCAAGTGTGTTTTCTACGTCATGATCTCGGAACAAGTTGATCGTTGCAGCGACAGTCTGCATCACGAACTGCGCAGGGACCGCCGCTCTTCTCTGAAGGACAGCACAAGAAGTCTTGAAATTCTTGATAAACCAACTTCTGCTGCGACGTGGAGATCTTGAAGTCGTAATTACGGACGACGGAAACGCCTTGACTTCGGAGCTTATGCAAGGAATATTACGCTACAGCAACACGGATCCCCGAAGAACCATGGCGTACAACCCCCAAATCAAGGGACTCACGGGACGCCTGAGCAAGACGTTCGCGGATATGCTGTACATCGATGATGAACATAAGACTTGGGACGAAGTGATCCCGCATCTTACGTTTGGATACAACACGGCTGTCAGAAAATTACGCAGATGACACCGTTATAGCTTGTCTACGTAATACGACCAGCTACAAAACTTGACGCCATGCTTTCCCACGTAGAAGACGACGATCTCAACTCCGACGTACAAGGATACCTTCAGCGTGCGGAGGACGCCCGCCAGCTCGCTCGAGTTCGTACAACAGACCAACAACCCGTGTATGCAGGATGCTACAACCTCCAATCCCCAGACCCCGAGTATCACCCAGGGGATTGGGTTTAGGTTTGGACGCCCATCCGACGACCCGGACTCAGTGAGAAGCTTCTGCGGCGTTATTTTGTGCCCTACCGTGCCCTACGACTTGTTGGCTAACCCTAAATGGTATTTTTGGAACGTCACGATGACTCACACGACCCGATGTGGTCCACATCGCTCGCGTTAAACGTTACTAAGTGGGATGACGGGCTTTTTTTGTGTTTCTTCTAACTGTTGTTTCGTTTTATCGTCGGGTCGATGCACACTTATTATGGTTTAATGGCAGGAACCATGTGCTCGGTTTGTTTGTTTTTGTTTTGTTTTTGGCTCCCTGCCATGCCGGAGTTCGTTATCGGTATGCGAAGTGAAGCGCTAGTTCCCTTCATTATTTTTAATTCCGCACGGGTTATCTCCTTTGATAGGGAGAGTGTTTCGCCCTAGCGTCACTAGGCTAGAGTAATCTAGTTTGATCTACAGTGTTCTCGATGCAATGAGACGGTTCGAGAAACAGACGCACCGAAAGATAAATTCCGGCAGAATAGAGGCAGCCGCATTCTTTTAAGCTGACACTCGCCTGCGCACGTCCCTTTGTTGGCTGCGGCTTCACCGCTAGGGTATTTTTTGAGTTGTTAGGGAAGCACAAGTTCGCTCCAATAAACTTGTTTAGTCCTTCAAGACAACTGCGTAATCTGTGGTTGTGACAGTATAGTAATACCGCAGTAAGTAAATGGTTGTTCTGGAAGTACCAAAAATTTGTGTTAACACGCTGTCGGCTGAAGCTGAATAGTTTGCATTTATTTTAGTTTGGAGGCATTTGCAACGTATTGCAGCAATTGCATATAATGTTTAGGGCCTATGGAAGCGCTACGCCCCACCAGGGTTGAGTATTTTTCTGTGTAATATGAAATAGTCAGCATTAGGCGGCAGACATTATATTACGTTGGGCGCAAGACTTCGAGAAATATTAAAAATCTAAGGGACAGCGAATGCTGCCTGGAGGCCCACCCGAAAAATTGGGGAAAGCGGGGAAAAATAATCGTAACTATCATGAACTGTGTACGCATGAGTAAGAAGAGACAGAGCCAACAGGAGGTTCAAGAATCTAGTCGGAGGACGGCTAATATAGAGATTCAACTGCACTTAGCTACAAATTCGAATGCTTTTAAAATATCACAACATGGTCAGTTTGTGAGTTACTTTCCATCTTATTGTATGCGTCGACATTACGTTCAACCAGCTAGGCCTTCCAAGAAAACCCTTTCCGAAAGGTTTCTGAATGACAGAAAATATTGGAAGCGGTAATGAGTTCCAACATTCTGCCTTTTATGCCTGTTAACAAAATGGGATGGTCGTTGTCAGGTGAACTGTTATTTTCATATGTATGTATGGGAGAATTTTTGCTTTTTTTCAGTGTCTATGCCACGGGCCGGACGATAATCAGTGCTAAATTTGGGCTACAAAATTATACGTACAATTTATTTCATGTTTCTGAGAAATTAGGAGCCCATATATTTTACTGCAGTGGGCGTATGCAATGTTAGGTTGCTAATTACATGCTAAATACTTTTGACTGCAGTGAAAGGTGTTCATATTTCCAATATTCATTGTGCTAGTGTCTTTAACAAGTTTTTTTGCCAGGTTTTGATTAGGCAGGGTAATCCAACGTTTCTATTTTTGACGACCTTGACTTCCCATATGTGCAACCAGTTTTCATTTAGACAGTTGTCACCGTGTAGAAACTTTTTTGGCCATCGTTTAGGGGTATATTTCTGTCAAAACTTTCTGAAATTGGTTTTAAGGAATGAAGGTGGGTAGCAAGAAAACTATTTTCTTTTAGCAGTCGCTACAGCCGACACGTACTATTGGAGATATTCTATTTCTGCCATTACTGAGGTGTCCCTAAATGCCTGGCATTTGATTATAGACGATTTCTCTTGTTTCTATGATTGTGTATACACCTAATAAACAATAGATTTGCCCCATCATTTGGCATACAATGCAGCGCTGTGTATTCCTGAAACACACCAACCATTTTCTCCAAAAGGGTATCAATTTTTATTGATTGAACGGCTTTCACATTATGGCATTCGTTTCGTTGTATAAAATCTACCTGAATGTTCGTTTTCTTTGTAGTTTGCTTTGGTGTAATCATAATTTTTCTTGAGAGTTTTTCTTCAGGAGCATGTTAAGATCACAAATACCATCAAGCTGGGAAACAAACTGAATGGTTTCTGGTGCAGATCCAGCTATCAAATGCAAAACGCTGGAGGCACGGGTGGGTTTATTAACAACTTAGAGAAAATTCAAATTTAGAGTTATATTGATTACTTGTTTAGAAGCACGACAAGAAGGCGATAACCGGAAAGGTGAAGTTGCCAAATAGATAGGTTTTTTTCAGCAGGACAGAACTGGGTCGCTGTTGTCACAGTAGCACCCTGGTCAATCATAAACGAGTAATTCGACGGTAACAATCACCTAGTAATATTCTGACTTATCCAGTTAGGTAAGCGACCCATAAACTTTCTACATCAGTGTGGTGCGTTCTGCGCACGGGGAGAGATTCCTAGTAGCGAGGATAACGCCAAATCTTCGAATATTAGTTCTGTGGTATATACAGCTTCTTACGAGACTATGATCTGGGAACATCACCTTAAATGGTAATCAGGAAAAGTGTCTGTCAATATGTTATCTTTCGCGCTGTGTTGTTATCTACTTTGTGTTCCTGAGTTGGTTTTGTTCTCATTGGTTCCACCGTTTACTTTGTAATTGGATTCAGAGTTTAAAATGACTTTCTTTTCAAACATGATTTCTCTAGAAAATTTGAAAGCAGCCTTTGCTTGTATCTTGGTTTTAGGGTTTTTTTGTTCGCCGTCAGGCTGTTCTCTTCACAATGTCCAACATAATGTCTCATGTCTGTAGTCATGCCTTATCTAGGGTATCAAGCTCTGTCACTAGCGAGGCTCACTTTACCATTTCCCATTCGAGAGCCCTCTCTCTCCCTCTTGTCCTTTCTCTCCCCCTCTCTCCCCCCCTCTTTGTCTCTCTGCGATATTTCGATACATTTGATACTCGTCATTTCCGGGGAGACTGTCGTTATCCACTACGACTGGGAACAGCCAGGTTGCTGTTGGACCAGAAATATCAGCACTGCTTTCTTGTCGAAACAAATAAACTCGGAGGCGCTTGTGGAGTCGCACCGTGTGTTGGTAAAGGCCAATGAGAGTGATGTACTAGTTCGGGTTGCCATAGAAAGCTGAAAAGCTTCAAATCTCGTACCTCTATATACCTATCTGTTAAGTAACATGACGGTTTCAGTGGCAGTGTGTAGAAGTAGGTTTTCTTCTCAATAGGTATCTTGTCTACCGCAAGTCTATAGCATTTTCTAGTTCCCGTAAGATTGGTATCAATTTTCTTCTAGCTACACGAGTTCAAAACACAAAGTCTTCTCCGTTGAAAAAATTTGATACATTTTAAGTATTTTCGCGGAGTTCAAAGTGTTTTTTTTTGTCTTGGTTTCTCTGTATCTTTTTTTCTATTCTCCCTGTCTAAAGCCCCCTTTAAATAGAGACCTCCAGAAAAATAATTCTACCTTTTTTGGCAAAAAAGAACAAGTAAGGTACCCGAATTACTTTCGGATGTCTGCTGCACAGTAACCGTTTCTGTAGCTGCGGAGACGGTATATTTTGCAATACGGTGCTCCGCGGGGTCACTGAAGGACAGGAGCATGCCTTTACTGTTAAAACTGATTTCATCAAAGGCAGGAAAGGTCGGAACTTGCATTATGTTTCGACAGGTACTGCAAAATAAAGCCCGCCAAGCAATCTCATATTATTCAACTATAGGGGTAATATATCAGTGCGAACACAGTTATGGTACCATTGAGCGAAGCATATTAGGTTTTTTGGGAGAGAGCAGCTAGATGTCTCACTCGGCGCTAATAAAAATATCAGTTCAACCAAATAAGCAATGAAAAAGTGATAGTATCAGTTACAGCGAAAGAGAGAAGCCCACCGTTTTTTACTGGAGATAGCACTCAGGTAGAACACTTCGTAGCTTGAATGAATGGCATTTGGCGGCGGGTGTAAGATAATAATTGACAAGTGGCTCACAAGAATACGAGTTTAGCTACTGATGGAGGGAACCAGGCGGGGGGGATGGCGATTACTCAATGAAAGAATAAACAGAAAAATTGGAGCTCACGGGATAGAATGGTGCACTCGAAAATGGAGTGGGTAATGAAATTCCGGAGGTGCCTTCGTGCTTCAGTGGATACAGGAAGACTACTATGATGATGCCTATGATGATGATAGTGGCACAATGCAACCGTCGTTTGTCTGATAATTCTAAATGCTTAAATTTCTTCTTGAATACATGGTATTGCACTTTCTCGGGCAAGCATACAAGTCGCCGACAGGGAAGTCTAGCCTCACTGCACAAACTACGGAGGTAAACGGACCAAAAATTGTCTACGTTGAATAGTTAAACGGGAACTGGGTGCGCGTGTCACGAAATGAAAACTGCAGGTATTCAATCTATTTAGGAAGGGCTGTCATCGCCTCAGCCAGGAATTTCTATTTTTTCGCAGTGACATCGCAGGAAAAATCAATGAAGAAAAGAATAGGCAGGACATGGCGGAGCGTCCATATTGCATCCTGATTTTAGGTTTACGTTTTTTTTGTTTTTCTTTGTCTTGAGGTGTTCTCGGTTCTTTTCCTCTCAAGAGGCCGCGCAATTCCTCACACTCTTATAACATTTGAACTACGGCTCTGGCTTTCCCTGTTCTTCAGAGACCCCAGGTAGGCCTCCACACTTTTCCAAGAAAAGCCTGTATTTTGCCGTTTACTTATGCCATATGTTCCTGAGAACTAAAGATAACCACTTCATTCGCGATACCAAACCGAGAGTATGCATGCCTGGCGGACAAAAAGTTGAATGCACTCTGCTTTAGGACAATAAAAAGTCCACGTGCTTTGAGCTTTCCACTTTAATAAAGAAATTCACGGAGCTTCCAGTGAATGCACGGTACTACAGGATTGTACAAGAGGCCTATTCAGTAGTTATTGTGTAAGCAATATTAAATTCTGAATTGACTCGTAAACATTGCGGTACCAATATATACAGTATCTCTTTTAATCTTTGAATAACATTTTCACTTCCTAATCTACATTTTAAAATGTTTGCGCAAAACAACGCATTTGGTGGTTCCCTAAATATTTCTGCACAGCTGTCCTTAACAGGTACTGACTCCATCATTATACACTGCTCTATCTATTCTATCTTTTCTTTTGTAGTCCAACTTGCGCATGGTCTAATGACCAGCGCTAAATAGAACAAGGTAAACATCCAACACTAAGGGTGCGATATAAACAACATGACAGCAGGATGGAAAGTTGGGCGAGTTGATCGGTCGACATAATGTAAAAACAGCGCGGTAGGACAAAGTACACGAGGAAAGAAAACAGACAGGACGAGCGCTGGAATGACATCCACAAACGTGTTTTTTCCATCGGGTAAATCACCTGCGGCAAAATGCAGCCTACCCTTTTGTCATGACGTCAATATTTTGCTTAAAGCAGCAGGAGGTTGTGCGTTTCTCTGGTGAACCCTGAACTTTAGGAGAAGCACGCACGCTCACCCAACAAAGCCAAAATAACTGACTCTCTCTGACTGTTCTCTGTTTAAAATAGATATTAGGTTCTCTTGCAGAAAATATTAACCCCTAATGCTCTATACGGTGCGGCTAATGACATTGAGGCACTTGGCAGCTTGGAAACCCTAAATTTGTGAAACCCATGGAACCTTCATCGAATGCTAAAGCCGCGCTTCAATTCTCATTCCGCGGACGCACGGGGAAACCAAAAGTGAAGATGGCCGCGTTTTTTTACGCTTTGTCACCGTAGAACATGTAATAAAATTCTAGCGATTCCGGGCAGGAAAATATTTACACTACGTTAGATTGCGGCAGGACAACATTTCACCGCTGGGCTGCGTAACCCTTATAGGTATCATTATCAGCCCCCAAACATCCCAATATTTAGTCACAAAAGAGGATGTTTACTGGAGTGCTTTCAAAGTAACATTGTCTGAGAATAACAAACGCAGCCCGACGTGTTAGCACAACATTCTGCCAAAGTTTCAGGTTCACCGGAACATCGAAGTCACTATTGAAGTATACGACATCAAGGAACACTTGAGGAATTCGCTTATACTTGGAGATTGCAGATGCACCCAAGCCTTCTTTTAAAGGAGCCATGAAGAGAAAAGAAAACTTCGTTTAATTTGAAAGAACTAGAATTCAGTATCTCACTCAGCTCCATTACAGCCAAAAGAGGTTTTTTTAACAAAAAAAAGCAAGAAGTTTTTAAAAACTTTCAAATTTCGTGCCACAGTGACGTGTTATGAGCAAGAATGACGTCATACGGGCCAACAATAAAACATAATTTTCAGTGCGTTAACTGCACGTTAGCATTCAACTGATGCGGTCAAATGGAACTAGAGGCCCCATTACAGACGTCCAGGCATGTGTCGTCGCGACAGGTCAGTTAGGCGGCCGCTAATCGCACAAACAAGGTTATGTGACGTCATAGAAAAAGTTGCGGGAAATTGGCTAGGCGGTCGCGACTGCTTCACACGTTTTCTTTATTATCTCCGTTATTTCTTCGAAGATTGCGATGATATTGGTGTCATTCTTATCGCGACTAAGCAGTCTTTCTAATAAACCCAACTTGTATTTGGTCTTCAAGGCTCCTTTAACCATGACTGAACAACACCAGGACAAATCTCAAGGAGAAGGTCATGAGAAAAACAACTAACCTGATTTCAAACATGAGAGCCCAGAACATTACAAGCAACGATGCATATTCGTAAGAATTACACCATCTTCTTGTGGGGAACCATGAGGAGGGTACACATCATCGGGGAGGGGGGGGGGGTTCCGTGTAGGTTCAATTGTGTTGCCGTTATGCTGTTTTATTTATCAGACCACGAATGGGGTTGTAGTGTGAACCACCATGTAGAGACAGTGTGTGAGAAGGAGGAGAGACTCCCAGCCTCCCAGGAGAGACTCCCAGAGACTCCCAGAGACAGAGAAATGTAGAGAAATGTAGAGACAGCAAAGAGACCGACTCACACGTTACCTGGTCGAACACATACTGGTTCTCGCCTTTCTTTATTGCGTGCTCACGCTCCTATCCCTCTGCCCGCCCTCTTGGTCCTCTTCTCTGGTTGAGCTGCGAGGCATGTGACGCTTCCCGCCACAGCGTTCCCACGGGAAATTCAACATCCTCTTCTAAAGTTTTCAATTCGTCGTTTCCTTTGACGTTCAGGTTCGCGTGCTTTCGTTGTATCAGTAGCTTCTTGACGTAGTTTGAATGAGTGAAGGACACAAGGCGCGTTCGTAGAATATGCTCCCGTAGAATATGCCTTCGGTTGGTAGCTCAGTGGGAGGAGCGCCACGTACTTCCCGTTGTGGCCAGAGAGTCGCGGGTTCGAAACCGGGCTCCGCCTAACTGTTTCTTTTATTTATAGTGGACTGCGCTGACGTCCGGGCAAATGCTGACGGGGCTGAAGAGACGCGCATGCGCAGTAGAGTGCGGACGGCAGACAACAACGACAAGAAGGGAGGGAGGGACCCAGCCCCGAGCATGAGATGCTTGACATCTAAAACATTTGTTTGGAGCCTACTTTCTAGCATTGTTGTACGAATATATTGTGCTCCCAGTTTGCAATTCAGGTAAATACGGGTGTTTACCAAGAAGCAAAAGGCCGGTTGCTTTGTAAAGGTGCGTGCGAAAACGTTCGCAAGGAATGACTGGAAACGCCTGAACCACGTTCTGTAAAGAAATGACAATATTGACGACTTAGAATTTGAATTCACGAAACCGACTTGGAAATTTGCCACCTATTAAAGAACTGCAATTATTGTGCCCTTCCCTCAGCCGTAACACTCAGTTTCAATATGTTTTTACTTTTCTAATGCTTACGATATCACACAAATTCAATGAACAGCACTACGCATATCTGAAGATAGTGGATGTAAAACGGGAAAGGATTAGTATGCTAAAAATTCACTTTTCAATTGCTGTTTCGAAGTATAGTTAACGACAGTACTATTATTGTGTGCCCAATAAGGGAAAAAGTGTGCCTCAAAAATGTATTTGTTGCCGTGTACCTGATTGAATTGACCACTTTTGCACATCTGGTATCGACATCTTTAATGTGCTTGCCTAATGTGGATAATATTGCGTTAAGAAATTCTTTGTGCAACTTCACCATTAGAAACAAGATTACACAAGAAGGAATAAACGGTCTGGCGCAATGTCCCGACCAGAAGAATATACAGTTTTTCTAATAAAATGATCTTTCACTTTCATTGAGTACCTAGAAAGCGTAACTTCAGTTCGACATCAAATTCACTGACATTCCTTTCCGAAGTGAACATAAATATTTTGGTTTGTATACCACAAAATAGCGATGTTTTGATGCCACCTCTATAATCAATACAGAAATATCGGAAATTAGGGCTTAAAACAGTTATCCTACCCAGCCAAACTATCTTATTATAACGGCGCTTTGCGGCTGTACAACATCCTCATTTATTCCAACGCTCAAAATGGAGCATTTGTCTGTGTATGCAATCGTAAAGTTTATTTGGGATTGCTCCCCGCTACAGCGTGAAAATATGCGCAGCAACGTTTTAGTCTCCATTAAAGCATCATCAATCCGAATCCAATCAATAGGAACTAAATAAACTGAGTACACTCTTTGAAAATATGTACATTTTGAGGGTTATTTTCTCGGAGACTTACTTCTGTTTGCAAAAATCTTTTAAACCTCATTCAAAAATTATTTTTACCAAGTGCCTGCAGTCTATTGTAGCCTTGTTTCTTAGATACCGACCACTTCACTTTCACGTAACCCTAGTTTTTTACGTAAAGCAGAACATGCTGTTCAGACCGGGTATATGCTCCAAGGGAGGTCTTTAGGTTGCTATATGGCTGTTGCTTGAGGAAAATACCTGCAACTTGTGAAAAAAAAAAAACTAATGCTGAAATAGTTCCTACATCTTCAATCTCGAAATGCCTGCTCTACTTCATACGTGCAAATGACTCTAAGCAGAAAAGCATGAGGGAGCAGCTTCAATTGGGGCTCATTGGAAAAAATGTAGGCGATTTAGATATAATGCTAGAACCTTCACCGAAGAATTTCGTGCCATACGGATCGTTCTAAACAGAGTACATGCTAAGAGATCACAGCATTCCGCTATTGTTTCCGACATTGTTACAGTATAGCACCTTGCGTTCTGGAAACGAGACCTAAAATCTGTTCGTTAACCAAGTGCACAAGCCCCACAAGATCTATTATAACAATCAAGGTGTCGAACCGAAACCGGAACCTAACCGAGAACCACAACCGAAGCTGAATCGTTCCCGGAACCGGAACCCAACAGAACCCATAGTTTTTTTAATTCGCATTATTTTTTCCGCCATTTTAGAACTGAACTCGAACCGGAACAAATTGAAGGAACCGCTCCGAACCGGTTCGGATAAAAGTTAGAGTGAATGGAAAAACGGCGATTCGGTCATACAGCCCTTGATATTTTGGGGGTCCATGGCATTTGTAAAGTCGGCGGCGCTCTCCTTTTCAACCAATCAAAAAATTTAGTCGCACCAAAAATGCTTGCAAGGTTCCGGGAATGACAACCTAAATGCTAAAATGCCCTTCTTTGTGCCCGTATTGCTCTGTTATGTATGTAGATTAAGATTGACGTCTTTCACTGAACTAAGTAAGACGTTCCGTAATGCATATTTTTTACTTATCCAAGAGTTTTCGATACAAGTATTTATATGGTGTAACAAGAAGAAGCAACTAGACTGAAAGAAAAAAACAGCGATCAACTGGCTTCACGAGAAAAGTAAGCAAGCACAATTGGAGCTCTGGGGATGTGAAAAGGTCAGCAGGTGGTGGGGGGCGGGTGCGTCGGTTTGAGCGGGCAACTGCCCCTTTTCCACCCCCTTGCCGACACCCATGGGTATCGTTTTCACAGCAGAGCTGTTCAAGCTTGAGCTTTGTCCGGTGTCGGTCGGAAAACGTGTTCGGAAAAATATACCGAGCACATATAATTATGTACCTCATAAAAAGCGCCCGGCGTCATCGAGGCTTGCGCGTGGGCATGCGTCACGTGAGGAGCTTGCAAAAATACCCAAAAAACAGTTCAAGTGCGTCGGCGCCTAAATCGGGCGCACGGGACAGCTCGCAATACAGACGTGGAGTTCTCGAATCCTATTGCCGCCAATTCTAACATTTGGGAGAGTTGTGAAAACTTGCGGACAAAACGATAATGCCATAGCAGTCATGGAGAAATTCCACTGGCAAGTTCAGAAGTCCACGTGAGGTGGAACAGCCAGGTCTCCAATAAGAAAAAGGGTTCCCAGATCCGGTCTATTTCCAGCCTAGCACCACTAGTCCCTGCTGCACTAATTATTTTGATTGAGCAATTCACAGCCCGCACGTTTTCAGATAAATTTCCGTACAGTCAATAGCTTCCCGCAATGCGTACTACTGTTTGCCCGTTGGGCCTTGGGTAGTCTAAAAGGCAATGTGGTCGGCGCAGATACCGTGCCTAGGACTTGGGATGGCATTTAGGCTTGCAAGGTAGTTGCAGAATTGCCAAATTAGAGTAATGGCTAGATGACCGAGCCCTGCGGAGTTTCCTTTGCGGAGAATTCCAATTTGTCAATCCGCAATTTCCCGAGTTCCCCCATTGCAGATGCAATGCGAACGAAATTTCACGATTTCACGAAAATTAAAATTAGCCAAATGTAGTTTGAAGCCCCCAAATCCATGCTTCCGTCCCTAGCAGACGTGTCCTGATAGCTGAGAAGACCACGTGTCCGCCAAACGTTAGTAGGCTTTTTCACGGCGACATTGCGGTTCCCGATGGGTACCTCCTGTACGCACCCAGCGCTACCTTTTTGTTCCCTCCGAACACTGTTTATCTGATTACACAACCGGTGAAAACCAGTCCTGTTCGGTCTTGGTATTTCAAAGGTACAGCCTCGGATTTCGGACTCTACTTTTTATTGCTTTATATATTCATCCACTCAGTTACGCACAGTATTTCAGTAACTAGGGGGTTTGGTATTTTTAGGTGGGTTTAGAGGTAGGGTACACCACGTCAACACAATTAAAAATGCTCTACACTGCACCGGAAGTTTCCGGCTTCTACCTATCTTGAAATGGAATATCGTTTCGTGGAGTAATGTGACGGCAAATAGGAGTGTTCGATGCCTCGACGTAACGCTTTACAGTCGGTCATCTTGAGCTTGACGTACAGTTTGTTTTAGGTCGCTTGACTCGACGTCAGGTTTTCATCTAGGGTCACCGAACAGTAATACCGAATACAGGTGCGCCGGCATACCCCATCTTTCGAATTGGCCAGTGGAGGTGGCTCTAGCTGTGAGACTCTTAGGGCCACTGAACATATTCGATTCAGATGTAACACTAATGTATCCAGGCAGAATTTATACATATTAAGTGAGGGTATTTTACCAATGACAACATTCATTTTTCTTTGTACGTCAAAGTACCAACACACAATTATGGTGAATACTTGCTTTTGGGCTTTGGCCAGTTCGAGTGATGGCAGCCCTGTGAGGCTCTAGGCTGGTTCCGCCGTGACTGTTGGCAGCAACGTCAACCGGAACACCCACCCAAGTGTTTTGAACAACCTTAAACTAATCTTCATACGTTCCTACTTCATCGTGAAAAGCTGATGTGCCGTTTACTTTTAGGTTCCTAAATGTGGGAACCTCCCTACGCGATGTAACAAAAACTGCAGGGACTTTCGCGCTGCAGCGCCATGGTTAAAGCTGTTTACGATAACCGCCATTTACCATTCTTTAGTGAAGGTCTCACAGGGTCATATAAAAAGTAAAAGCGCCAAATCATGAGCTTGCCATTAAACAAGGGCGCAAAAACAGCATCAAACCGGCTATTATTATTTATCTGACCTGACACAATGCAAAAACATTGGGTATAAAAACATTATACATTCTTCTCTGATGTCAATGGCTTACTCATAGCAGCATGACTCAGTGGGTTTGTCTAGCCATCTCTAACTTTAACGCCGAGCATAAAACCCCACACCAGACAGCAGCAGTTTCTAATGTTATCTTTCAATCTTATTTCAATTTCGTCTTAAGTTGTCTTAGAATAACAAACGTTGCATGTCCGGGCACTGCTACCTGCCAGCTAATGCGCTATTACACACGTTGCACGTTAGTGTCTCCCTTGCAGTCGCTCCTTAATTTCTTGTAATGTATGTGAGAAAATACTACAGGTGGATGAACGGGACCGCGAGAAAACACTTTTGAGACGCCAGATGGATTGTGCGAATTTAAAGTGTTGCCGTTCGCGTTGTGCGCCGCTCCAGCCACGTTTCAGATTAATCGACACAGTGCTGTCGGGCCTAAAGTGGCAAACTTGCTTGGTGTATCTGGACGACGGGGTCATGTTTTTAACCACGTTTGAAGAACACCTCGCACGTCTCACATCTGTCGTCGAGGCAGTACGATCCGCCGGACACACTCTAAAGGCTTAAAAGAGTGATTTTGGGTACGAGGAACTCCTGTTCCTCGGCCATGTAGTTAGCAGTGCCGGAGGTCGACCTGATTCTGCTATGACTGAAGTGGTATCCCAGTTCCCTGTGCCAGCCAACAAGAAAGCAGTGAGGCTGTTTTTGAGGCTGTCCTACTATTACCGACGATTTATAGAGAATTTCGCCCGCAATGCAGCTTCGCTGACCAACCTTACACAGGATCATGTCGCCTTCCTGTGGCATGACGACCAACAGAGGGCATGCGACGAGCTGCGCCAATGGTTGCAAACACCTCTGGTCTTGGCCCATTGCCACCACCATCTTTCTTAACGGCACAATGCCACAACGTTGGACTCGGTGCGGTTCTTCTGCAATGGCAAGACGGCGCCGAAAGGCTGATAACTTACGCCAGCCGACCGTTGTCATTTTCGCAAGCAAACTACTCGGCCACCGAAAATCAGTGCCTCACCGTCCTTTGGGCAGTACTTGAATTTTGTCCATTCCTGTATGGCCGTCCATTTACAGTGGTCAGTGACCATCACTCACTCTGCTGGTTGATGAGACTAAAGAACCCGTCTCCATGATTAGCTCGGTGGAGCCTGCGGCTTCAAGAATTCGAAGTCAAAGTCATTTACAAGCCTGGCATGAGCATGCCGACGCCGATTGTCTCTCGCGAGCACCATCTTTCCCTGCGTCAGAGAAAGACTGCACCAATGACGACGCTTTTCTTGGCATGCTGGACATATCCACCGTGTCGGAGCAGCAACGGGGGGACCTCGAGCTACGGCCGCTGATTGATTTCTTGGAGGGACGTTCGCACAGTGTGCCGCGGGTGTTTTCAAAGGCGCTGTCATCCTTCAGTCTCCGCGGCTGGGTCCTCCATAAAGCCAACGTTTCTCCACGTGTCCGGAGCTACCTGCTTGTTGTTCCCACAGTACTTCGTAACGAGGCTCTGCAGGCTTTCCACGATGAGCCGACAGCGGGTCACCTAGGCTTCACCTGCACTTTGACTAGGATCCAGCAGTCATACCACTGGCCGAAACTTTCTGCAGCCGTGCGGTATTACGTGCGCACGTTTCGTGAATGTCAACGACGGAAAGCGCCACCACTCCGGCCAGCTGGCCTCCTACCCTCTGTCCGCATCTCCGAGAAGCCGTTTGACCAGGTCGGGATGGACCTGTCGGGACCATTTCCGTCGTCGTCCGTTGGAAACAAGGGGATTGTAGTCGCCACCGACTACATTACTCGGTATGCAGAAACAAAAGCTCCCCAAAAAGGAACTGCATTCGAAGTTGCCAAGTTTTTTATAAACGACATTGTTCTCCGCCATGGTGCCCTATCCATTCCTATTGCGGACAGAGACAAAGCGTTTACTGCTGAGCTTGAGGATGCAGTGATACAACTCAGCCGTACTTCACTTCGGACCTCAACAGCATACCACCCGCAGACAAACGGGTGGACTTCGCGTTTCAACAAGACAATAGCGGATATGCTGAGTATGTAAACCAACGCCGAGCACCACACCGGGGACACCGCATTGCCATACGTCAGATTCGCTTACAATACGGTTCAACAACAAAAGACGCGAATGACGCCATTCATCCTTTTTTGTGGCCGACCCATGACCACTATGTTGGACGCAATGCGCCTCACGACACCAGCAATGACAACATGCAGCTAAATAAGTTTACGAAACGAGCGGACGAGGCGTGTCAACTGACGTGCTTAGAAAACGGCAGCAACGCCGCAAAGACATGCGCAGTTACAACCTCTGCCACAGCACTGCCGTTTTCAAATCCGGCGAACAAGTCTGGGTATGGGCTGATGTTTGACGTGGAGGACTCTCTGATACGCTCCGCAAACGCTACTTCAGTCCTTATAGAGTCTTGCGCCAGCTTAGCGACTTAACCTACGAGGTTGTTGACGGCGGAATCGAATCTCAACGCTGGCGTAACCGCCTCCCCGACGTTGTTCATATCGTGCGTACGAAGCCCTGCCTTACACGTTGACGGACAATGACGGAAACGCATTGATTTTTTCCCCAAGAGTTTGCACGTAGCAGGAGGATGCACTCTCGACGGGGAGGCAAATGTCACGTGGATATTTGTCAAGCCGTGATCCCGTGCTTGCGGTGCGTGTGATCGCCGTGCAGTGTACAATCCCGGTGAGAGATACGTTCCGTGCTTATTGGCGACTTAGTTGTTTGTTCGAAGACGACGACGTAAATGCCTGGGTCCTGCGCTCGCATGTCAGACTGATTCAGCCATGTTCGCTGAGCCTCGCCGTGCTGCCTGTACACTTAGGCTACGTCTAATAAATAGGAACATCGCCATCCTGCTGTCTGCCCCTCCGTCTACTAAGACGCAACAATATAGTTATTGATATTTTATTTCGTGGCTATAGGTACTTTAAAACGTTGTGTAGTACTCGTAATGTCTTTGGATTGTTAGTCATAGCATTGTTTTAATTTCGTTTGTGATAGGCAAAGCTTCGCTGCTGTAGTTTGGAGCGGAAAAAACAAATTACAAAGTAAGAAAATTTCACTACTAACTCTTATGGGAGTAGGCCCCTTTCTCGGTAAAACTGTTGGTTGAATAAATTTTATTCGCCAAAAATTGCGAATGTGACCCCGTGATATTCAGTTACAAAATGTCACGCCGGGCGTTTTCCTGTCAATAAACCTAGTTGCTTAGTTTTAAGCGAGTATATTTTTTTCTTGGGTTCATATACCTTATAAGGGATGACTGTAAATCTCGTAAGAGCCCGATGTTCTTGAAATATTATACTATCAATCTCGTACATATAATGTTTGAATTGATGAGAACGCAAACGAATTCACTAATATATCAAAGCAATAATGTTTCATATGTGCTGCCCGTCTAGACACGAAAACACAGGCTTTGGAGTCAAGTGGTAGGTAGTATCATATTCCTACAATATCGCACTAAGTTTTACAGTCATTGGAGTTTGTAAGTTCTATAGGCTTACAAAGAATCCTGAAAGCCACAGCCAGGCAAAATCCCCCAGAAATGTTTTGTTACCTCCCCATAATAACACTCCTGCATTGCACCGTTGGGAAATATTTTTATTTACGTGATATTAAAAATTTAACCCAAGTTCAAGCCCATCAGAGAACAGTTAAATTGCCATAGCGCAATACAGTCATGTCTCGTTAATATGGACGCCTCCGTTCCCCAGAAAAGTCGTCCATAATGTGAGTCATCCATGTCACCGAATGAAGGTCAAACACACAAATAGCAAGGAATAATCGTTGAAGAAGTTTAATGCTTCTACATCTTGGTTTTTTTGCACTGAGCAGCAGGTCCCTCCAACCGGATCTGCCCCTCTTTCATAGGATAGCTTTCACGCACTGAACAGATGCTAAAGACATCTCACTTTTGAATGGGCACATTTCTTTTTTTCATCTGAGTGTAAACCTCCGTCTGTTCACGTTTCCCACCAGCCATTGCGTCCGCGGAACTGAACAGAACCAGAGAAACAAAGAAAGAAAGCCAGAGAAGCGTACAGCATTCCCTATTCTACGCAGCTAATATTGGCATGAACTATTGTCGTCCTGTTATCTTGTCCTGAAAGTGTTACCAACTGTATCACGCGAAAGAAGAACCTCGACGGAAAACAAACTCGGCTAGAGATTTTTATTTTCGTGTACAGCTTCAAAATTTGCTGCAAAGTAATCCCAAAAAAATTGTGCCGTTCTGTCCTTCCAAAATCCAATTTACCGTCATCTTTCACTACTGAGGTCGGACTATTATGTGACCTAGATGAAAACTCAAATGCCTTCAATAAATATTTCAATTCTAATTTTTCAGTAGACAATAACATTCTGCTTCCCTTAGGCAATGGCCTCTATATTCTCTCAATTGGGACTATTACAAGTACCGCTGAGGGCATTTCGAACGTTATATTAAAATTTGATGCAAAACTCGCAGTGGTACTGGCTGTATTCCTAATACATTTCTACTTAGGCATTCCCAATGGCGTGCTCGCCACCGCTAAATTATCTATAACACCTATGTCTGCACAGGTACCGTTCTCTCATCATGGAAAATTGCTGAAGTTTTTCCTCTGCACACATCGGGCGATGAGCAGTGCTTTACAAATTACAGGCCAATTTAATTAACCTCGCCTTCAAGTAAGAATGCTTGAACACATAAGCTTTAAACATATCGTAGACTCCCTCGAGACTTATAACATTGTGTAATTTTCAAGACGGTTTCCACGTGGGTTCAGTATGGTGACGCAACGTATTGCCTTTTCACCCGACATTTTCATGATCTTTCACGAAGATGAGATTGATCACATCTTTATCAATTTTTCTGAAGTCTTCGGCACTCTTGTCTATTCAAAACCCTTGTACAAATAAATAAGATCATGAATAACTCACGATCAGTTGCCTGGATTTGTTGCTTTCTTTCAAACTGATCGCAATTTGTGTACTTCGATTGCGTTGCTCTTTGGCGGAACAAATCATTTCTCATGTTCACAGGCCTCAGTCCTCAGGCCTTCGTTATTTGTGCTTTACATTAATGATTTGCCAAATATTCTTCGCTCAAACATTCCTTTGTAGGCTGATGATTTTGTTTTATATCAAGTAATTGAATCGCCCAAACGACATTCTTCTTAAAGATTCATTTACATCCTTTCGCAACTGCTGCCTTTCATGACAAATGAATATTAACTACAAAAAATTGGCGTTTCCTTAATAATAAATTAGTTCCTTCAAATTCAACTACTCATTTCATGAATCGGCCTTGCAGAGAGCTCTTCAATATAAATACGTTGGCTTGCTTGTCACTCATAACCTGTCCTGGTCCCGCCATGTTGGTTATATTAGTGCAAAAGGTCCAAAAAGCTTGGTTATATCCTGCGTTCATTATCTGCGGCCCTTAGTTACATTATAATAGCTGTGTACAAGAGCCTTATTGGTCCCTTTCTGGAATACGCGTCTAATTCCCCTTTTTTTCTCTTTTGCTCATTTACCTCATTGTTCCCTTTTCTCCCGTGCAGGGTAGCATACTAGGCCTTAGCCTAGTATGCTACCCTGCCTTTCCTTTACCTTTTCTCTCACTACAACCTGTGCGAAATCAATCAAATTGAATTGGTACAGAAAATGGCCATTATATTGAGCTTCAGACGATGTGACACTAATTTTTCACCTCCGTTAGCATTACCACCTTTGAACCTATCACTACCTTCATCGCGGCAGAGCATTGAGTCATTGAAGCTGTTTCACTCTATAATCTCTTCGTCATAGAGGCTTTCAAAAGATTGGTACTTAACGTGTCCCAGGCCTTCTTCAATACGTCACCACCCTGGTTTGACTATGACACCACTGTACGCCAGTAGTAACACGGTTAAATTGAGCTTTTTGACCCGAACTGTTGAACTTTGGAATAACTTACCGGGCGACATACGTTCTTCGCCCTCAAATGCATTCTTCTCATCCACAAATAACCTTTGACGGTTCTTTTTCTATTGTTCGCTGTTTTTGTTGCTCTCATGTTTGCTGTGTTCTAGTCCTTCCCACCATGCCTTTAGGGTGTATTCATTGCATAATTTATCGCTCAAGGGCTTTAGTATGCAAAATATTACATATGTGTTTTGTACCGCCCTCTTCCCACTCCTTCCATATGACGTGCGGATTGCAGTATGTATAAACAAATAAATAACTCAGTATTTCGTCCTCTAAAAGTACATTTGCAATTTTTTATATGTAAAACACGAGTTTAAAAGTCAGAAATCATGCCAATGTCTTAAACAGTGCATTGAAGGTTTATATGGTAGTTCCACAGTTCAGCTAAAAAGGCTTACTTTAAATTTCCGAATACCATTCGCAAACCATGCCTCATATAAGGCAGAAAAAGAGAAAAATAAAGACAGTGCATCCAGGATTCCAAACAGCAACTTCGAAAGAGTGAGCACGAGGTGTTAGTCTACTACGCCACTGAACAACGGCAAACGCGCTAAAATAACCTCTATACGGTATTCATAGTTGATCTCCAGAGAAAGCAATATTTTGGCTGAGGCAAGGATTTCGACCTGCGGGGATAGTGCTCCGCGCGCTTTTGTTTTACTTTATTGGCAAAACATTTGGTCGTTATTTATATCGTATTACCTAACAAGCCTTCCGCAACTGCTCTTCTGCTCTTAACTGAGCTTATATTTCTTGAAAGTTTTCTGGTCGCACACTAATATTTATTTTGCCTTGGGCTCTGTTCGGCATCTTTTTGTTCTGCTACAGACTATTTGTAGCATACTGGAAACACTTAAAGGAGCCATGAAGACAAATTACAAGTTTGGTTGATTCGAAAGACGGCTTTGTTAAAATCATACTTACACCACTTTTAACGCAAACTTCGCTCAGATAAGCTATATAATTAGGAACAAAGGGAATGGCCATACGACCCACTCGCTCACTTCCGGCAACAGAACCTAGGATGTCATACCAGAATGCTCGGCGATTGGCGAATGCCGGCACAAGCAGACGAAAATTAGGTAGAGCTTATAAGCCAGCCGAACGAGCGATTTTGCGCCTAAATTTAGGGCACAGTCTTTATAGAGTAATGAGAATGGTGGGAAAAACAGTGGAGGTTACGAAAGCACATGTAAACACAGAAGTACTGCGTACTGCTGTTGGTACTGCGCTCACATGCTTGGTTTAGCTGCACACCACTGCGGGGCTTTGGGGTTGTCTCAGACGACATTGGCCGACTGACGCAAGCAACGGTGTCTTACCTGACATTAGTTGTCAAGCGAGCACTGTCTTAGGGAGCGACTATTTTCTTCCAGAATAAAAAGAAGCCACGTATAATTACGGTGAAAAACAAACCAAAGGCAGAAAACGGCTTGCCACAGTATGGTGGCGTCATCTAGGTTCAGGTAACGTAAAGAAACGCGGGAACACCACCGTAGGGCAGTGGAAACTCTATGCTGTAGGGTACTTGAAGAGCAGCAACGGCGTACAGGTTGGAGACACCCTTTGCACGGCCCGTGCAACCGCAATTGCATCAACGTGCTCAACGCGTTGTTCTTTTTGTTTCGCACGACACCTAGAAACAAAAAACAGATACGATTATTCAAAGTTCACCTGTAAACCGCGTTGCGGCGATAATTTTAGTTCGGTTTTTAACTCAATCACTTGATTCGGCGGCGAGCGAGCTACCCAAAATGGCGGCCCCAGCGTATGCGTGTCCCTGCCCTGTATGGCGGACGCGTGAATCAAGTTAGTCTAGGCTCCACAGCGGTCGGTTCCTGTGATGTCATTGCAGTCCACGAAAACAAACGATTTAGCGGGAAAATCAAAATGTGAACTTAAATTGAAATGTTTCTCAGTGGATAGAGCATCGTTTGTATACGGACAAGCGCTGGGGGCACTATAAAACACGAAATCTTTCGAATAAAACCAACTTGCATTTTCACTTCATGGTTCCTTTAAGAGAGGTGATTCTAAATTTCGGAGTATACCCGATCCTCGTAGGTTCCCTGGACTTTCCTCCTCGCTTATCCTCCGTGGAACTTGGAGACATTCTTTGCATTGGGCCCTGCCGTCCCAATCAGTTTTCCAAACAGCCGATTAACCATTCACTGAGCAGCGTTTCCCAGTAGAACCATACCGCGGCCGTATGTGTTCATTTTGCGTCGCTGTCGAGATAATGCTCGCGCCTTAAAATGCCCTGTTACGGCCTGCTGCTGTGCACAAACTGACTGCAGTGGAAACGCATGGATATTGTTTCGCTTTCCAACAGAGCCGAAAAGACTACACTGGATCCTTAAAAAGAAACCCCATAAGTTACAACCTAGGAAGCATCGTGCGTACTTTCTCCACCCCGGAATCTACATTCCAAAAACTGTTTCTTGCTTTTTTCCGTTGAAATGACATTTGAATTTTTGTACAACTCGTCTTGCTTGTGGTAAAACTCATTTGAAGACACTGGTATTTCTTTTATTATACGGAGCTTACTACGTGTTTGGTTTCTCTTACTTGACAAATTTTAGTCTGCATCATGGTTTATTAGTGTGTACTCGCTGCGGTAATGTACAAAACTTTACTCTGCGTCCGCTCGAATAAACAAATATACTAATGCCTAACCATTGTAGCTACGCTTCTTGTTCTACAAACCTTATATATTTTGGTGGTATCTTTCCTGTCATCTTTTTTGTGAATATGGTAAGCGCCATGAGTATACCTGGATTATTCTTCTTCACTTCATTTTGATTTTTTGACTACCCAGATTTGCCTGTCAACAGCCAAATTGCGTCACTTGTTCTCGCAGGTAGTTTGCCTCTGGCTATATTCTGCAACGGTTCGTTCTGTTTAGAGACATTTGTTCTCGCTTTTAGCGCGATGATCTCCATATACACTGACCGGCGTACGCACAGCACAGGGGGTCGCGGTCCTCTAAATATTAGGAGGCAGTAGGGGAGGCGATAACGAGGCCACCAATTGTCCGGTAACTATGTTGCTGGCGCAAACAACACACAAACCATACAGAGCTTCTATGTCGGCTTTTATTTCTAGCCAGTTGGAAGTGTTTTCGTATATGTTTTCATCTACAATTAAAGTTTTTACGTAAATTTAATATACTTATTTTCTTTTTACAGCGGCAGTTTTTGGGTTTTATTCGTCTGGTCGGTAGCAACTAAGGTCACTCTTCCGTTCTGATGAGTCATCCAATTTTTTTACTTTGAGTAGTATGTGGAATATATTATGGTTCAGTGTGCAATCGTCTCTTTTCGATTTTTCGTATTTAAACAAAATAAAAGGGCTGCTTTTTATATTCCTCAAAACTTCATAAAAACGTGCATCTCTAGTCTTGGTGGGAGGTTTACATGGAGAATTCTAACGGCTAAATGCAACCTGTCAGCTGTCCTCCGTGGTCCAGCGGTTTATTTTTGGGTTGGTTTGCTACACCAACAGTAAGATGCCTCGTTCGCGGGAGGAAAACGGAAAACTACATGTTCGTCCGATGGAATAGAGCCCTAGATTTTACAGGCTTTAACTGCCCATAAGGCGGACGCATTTCATTCGCTCTGTGAAAAAAGAGGGGAATAGAAAAAGCATCAGCAGAACCAGAAGCGCGAATGGACATGAAAGCAAGAGAAACCTGCTGCCGCCGGCGTTGTCGACGCAAGTTCCAGTATGTTGAGTAGCTGCGAATACCTCCCGAATGAAAAACAACTTGCTTCCTTGGAACACCGACGTGATCCAATATTTCTTCTTCAGCAAGAAGGGAGGCCACAGCGACAATTTTAATTGTGTGTTTCTCTTCAAAACACGGGACCACAACCGGTTGTCGGCTTATGCATGCACGTGTTAAAGGTAGAGGCAAGTATAGGGATGTGCACGCGCAGCTATAGTTTTATGCCCTCACTTTTGAATTGTCTATTGGGCTGAAGGAGTAGGAACGTCGACATGAAACGGCCAAAGGCGAGCGATCCGATGTCTTCAGTGTTCGAGGGGATTGGGTTGGTGTGATACAAAGACAGTAATATCCCCACTAAGCCTGAGGAAAGCAGACGGCTACATGTTTGTCCGCTAGAATAAGGTTCGAGTCCTTTAAAATTTTATTGGGCTAATTTGATGGGAATTATGCTCAATCGCCAATTACAAGCAAGCGTGTTTTGTTTCCTAAATTCCGTGGAAAGCGTCCAACTCCACGATCATCCTTTACACAGAGGAAGTGCATTTTTTGAAAACCTAATTAGAGCTGCGTTTTCACAGTTAAGTTGTACCAACAAGCCCAAGAACATGTTCTCGGTGACTCTAAAATCATTTTGTAATCCCGGAATAGACCTGCGCAAGATACACCGAAAGCAGACCCCAGTGCTTGGAGAGCGCTGCATGATTAGCGGGAATCAACATGGCGGCTGTCATACCCGACGACGGGTTCCCTTACCCGTCGCAGGGGTGCAGTTAGGAGATCCATCCAGCAACCTACAAGCTGAGACACCACTGCTCCCTCTATCGAGTGGTTTGGGAACCGATTTCTGGGGGGCCGTTGGCGGCGGGATTACTGCTCCCTCTGTCGGTGAGCCCGGAACCCCGTTTGTGTGTTGCCGATGGGGTCGAAAGGACTTCGCCCTCTATCGATGAGCCTTGTAACCTGCTCTTAACCTTTCCTGACGTAAACCTACAGCACTTTTCCTAAAGGGCACCATCCACAGCTGCTCTGCTGGTAAATATTGACGACCAGAGACAGCAGGACACAAGGACATCGCAACATGCACCGACAGCTGTTTATCGGTGCTTTGACTACCGTAATTCTAATTACAGGGAGCTGTGGATGCTGAGTTGTTTATGCACCTGTGCACGGATATGTAATCTACGTGTACCCTCAAGGTCATCTCGCTGCAGTTTGTGCGTGATGTCCCGTTCACAGATGGTGCAGTATCGTTGACTTCCACATTTGCCGTCCTGTGATTACGGCTTTGACATCCAACCCTGTCTGCAGCCCGCTCGTTGTGGTGAAGCTAGTCGGGCGCGGTGAGCATTTGCACACGAAGTCCTCAGGAGGATGCGTAATCCAATGCCTCGGTTGCGTTTTCCCTGGCGCTGTTTGCCAATTTTATTCTCGGTGGAGGAAACGGTGTTAATGATGTTCACAGGCGTAGCGCTAAACGATGAAGCTACACGAGCACTGGAAGTTCAGACAACAGTTTCGCTAGTAGTGATGAGTATAAAGATTTCCGGCAAAAAAAGAAGATAAGACGTTGTTAGCGCGTTTTGCCTGGAGTCGCCTAATCCCTCTAATCTGTATTTGCCATCCATTCCCCTCTATCCCTCTTACTATATCGAGACATCGGATTGAAAGAATTACAAGAAGTCAGGTTAGTTCAGCAGTGTTAGCTCTTCCTCACCACCAACACTCATTTTTAGGAATGTCAGCCACTCCCCGTTTTGCTGGGGCTGCACTGTCCTATTGTTAATAATTATGTCTCCCTGGCAAAATGTAAGAGTTGTCCAGAGAACTTGACTCGCAAACTACTAAAGCCAAACCTCGAAAATGCCTGGAAGTGACTTCTACAGCAAGCGTCGGTGAATCGAACGCCCCGGCCGTTGGTGTCCATGCATCGTTGAAGCGCAGTCGTAGAAACGTCCACCGACGCGAGAGATGCTGTAGATTTAACAAGAAACGTGAGGGCCACTAACCAACGGGTTGCACTCTTGAACTGTAATAACGCGAGCATTTCCTGGCAGGGACATCAGTAACAAACAGATGTTTCGCTTTCAGGGTATAAAAAACAATGCTGTGCAACCAGCGTCCTGAAGTAAGATATACGAAATGACTCACAAAACTTGGTTCGCAAATACAAAATTTACTTATGACAATCTTTACAAAGAAGCTATATGACGTCCGAGAGAAACTGTGGCATTTCTAACTGTTTTAAATAAACCCTAAATAGGCCGCCATTTCAAGTGCCCATGTCTGTAGTATGTGTTCTTCTTTTATACGGAATGACTTACAAAACTTGATTTCGAAATACAAAATAGATTTCCGACATTATTTCAAAACAAGCTACTTGGGGCCCCAAGGGTTCTTGGCTTTCAAAACGTTTTAAAGGGCTATTAAAAGGGCCGACATTGCAAGTGCGCTACGTCTGCGTTATATGTTCGTTTCTCTCTATACGAAATGACTGAGAAAACGTGGTTTAGAAATACAAAGTTTATTTGCGAGATCATTTTAAGAACAAGCTCTATGAGGCCCGCGGGAACTTCCGGCCTGTCAAAACGTTTTAAAGCACCCATAAATATGCCGCCACTTTAAGTGCGCTATGCCTGCATTAGGTGTTCTTTTTTTCATGTTTACAAGTGAATTGTCGTCAGCAGTGAATAAAGCATTGACGTAGCTTTTCGCGGGTGACGAAGCCTGTATGACGGAGCTGGAGGTGAACATTTCGGTTCCGCAATTCGCAGGTTACATCAATTGTTTGACCCGTTTTGAGTCTCTGGGGAAGCCGAGGGCCATTTAGGCGCTTCGGGTGGCGTCTATGCGAGCGGTGCTCCTGCGCGCAGGATCCCAGGTGGCCGTACAAATCATGAAATTAGGCTCCTTCTTTTTACAGTTCGCGGGAAAGACAGTTGGTTGGCTTTTTGGCTATTTTTAGGCTATTCTGTATTTATGCGTGAGACATTTTTAATATGTAGACAAAATGCTACTTTTAACCGGGCTCCCACCCCCCATCCCAAGGAAAATAAAATAATGAATTGCAATGTTATACTCTATTCATAGCAATTTTATAGACTAAACGTAATGAAGAAGACCCTAAGAAGATGTGAAGTTTTAAATCGTGGCTGGTAGCTATTGCTTTGAACAAAAAGTTCACAAGAACTTCCGTGAATTTTACCTTTTTTTTAAAACATTCACAGCGCCAAATAGAGCCGACTTGAAGTACGCAAGAATTTAGGAAGCCCCATGGGGGATGCAATATGCAACGTAGGCCAAAACTCGAGAAGAAACGTTCCCTAACAGGCTCGGTAAAGAGCGAGAGGGCGATTATAGATTACAGCTGTTAAATGCATGTTCCAGCCTGCCAACTGGGAAGTGTTTTACGCGACACCTTAAAAACGTTTTTCCATACCGAGCACAAGAAGACCATCATTCTCGAGCGGTATCGTTCTTTTGTGATTGCATGTGTGAATACTACATCAAAGCGCGTCCATCCAGACTAAAAGAGTTAGGCAACATCCATCTTTTACACTCCGATTACATAAATAAATTCTCCTTAGATGCTCTGTTGAAAGCCTTCGGGAAGTTGATTGCAGTGTCACACATGTCTTTAATGGAGTATTTCCTGCTGGAATATTCCTTGCTGCCATGTAGGCTTGGTGATCTCCGTGATGACTCCGTCACCTTTTTTTTGTAAGAATTCACTTGGCTCCAGAAACAGCGCTCTTGCCCGAATGTTTCCTCTACTTTCGGAACTAGCCATTACAGTTCCCACAACGTCAGTTTCGAAGGCTGTGGTTGAGAGAGTTTTTAGTTACGTAACCCTAACGAAATCAGACTTGCGGCCCAGAATTTCCCTAGATACCTTCGACAATATCCCTCAGGTAAGTTTGGATACGAGAAACGGATTCTGGATATTTTTGGAGCGGTTCAACACCACCGCTATACTCGAGTAGAACTAAAAAAGAGCAACTGAAGATGCCGCTGTGCCTCGTTACCGCAGCCGCATGTTACTCAGCGCACTGCAAGCAGTGCGTTGCTGGGAATATTTTGAAGATGGCACGAGCAGTTTTGCTGATTTTTTGGCCTTAATATACTTATAACCTACTGCAGCGACGAAAAACAAACTGTGAGAAAAGGCCGACATCACACAGTCAAAGCCCCAGCACGGGGCACCTTGAGTAATCTTGTTGACGGTACGGGCAACAGCGCGTACCACGAGCCCTCATAGTCACGCTGTAACCAACCGTGGTAGGCAATTTTCAGGTGAAGGGAAGGGACAACGAAGGGTTGCCGTCGGAGCCGCCGTCAAGCTTCGGCGAATGGGCTTCCTGTCTCTTTAACAGCTAGAAAGCTTCGGGACTTCGTCAGCTATCAAGGTAAGGCTGACGAAGATAGTACCCCGTCTCCCTGCTTTTATACTATGCTATATTGTAACGCTACATAACTTGTTGAATGTTGTGCACAGTAGATGGCATTGACTATGGCACAGGCCAATCCCACCGGCGAAAATGCCGGGGCGACGAAGAGAAGAACGAGGTGCTTTTCGCGTATCCAGGGCTCCGACTCGACGCTCAGCAACGGTCCTCACCCAGGTTGTTTTAAATAAACCCTCAGCTCACCCCGCAACGCCTGAGCGTCACCGTAAGAGTTTTTGGTGAGAGGTGCGGGGTACGACGCCGCGGACAACAGAGTCCCTGGATCTGCGCCGAAGCCGTCGCGTTGCTGGCCTCCCGCCCATCCAAGAAACGATGGCTCCGCCTGCAGGCAGTTCCCAGACACCACCGACGGGCAGCTGGCAGCCCCATCGGGAACCCCGGTCATTTTCAGGGAAGGCCGGAGAAGACGTGGATGAATGGCTCGCTCATTATGAAAGAGTGAGTAAATATAACCGCTGGGACGCTGTGGCCCGACGCGCGAACGTCGAAATCTACTTGGACGAGACAGCACTGACGTGGTTTGAAAACCACGAGGCAGCGTTGACCACATAGGAACGGTTTGTTGAAGAAATTAGGAAGGGATTTGGTGACTCGATAACGAAGAAGAGGAGGGCCGAGCAGACGCTTATCCAGAGAGCGCAAGTGCCCGGGGAAACATGCAGAACTTACATTGAGGAAATCCTCAAGCTGTGCCCGATCGTTGACGCCAGCATGCCAGAAGATGACAGAGTTGGGCATGTCCTTAAAGGGATCGCAGAAGACGTATACAATTTCCTTATCGGCAAGACAACTTGAATAAGGTCACCGATGTGATTCGCCACTGCCGTACGTTTGAAACTTTGAAGGCGCGTCGGATTACGCCCAAGTTTGGCCGACTGGCCAACGTCTCAACGGTGGCCAGCGTGGACGTCAGCTCGTCTGCCGACCTCTCTGCGACTATCCGACAAATCGTTCGCGAGGAGCTCCTGCGGCATGGAGACGTAACTTGTTGCTGGACACCCTCTCGCGCGGAAGCTTCCTCCGCGATGGGTCACCTACTTGTTGCCATTCAACAACACATTTTGGCTCCTCACGGCCGTCGGTCAACGTTGCTGACGTGGACGACTACCAGCGAAGGGGCGTGTACACTATGGCGCCCCACTACCAGCCACGGAAGATTTTCATCGTGATTTCCAATCGTACACAGCACGTCTACTACCCGGAAGCGCACCATCGCTCGAGTTTTCCAAGAAGGCAATTCTCGCCTGGTCAGCAGTATTCTCGTCGCGAACGACCCACCTGCTATCGATGTGGACTAGTCGGCCATATTTCGCGGTTTTGTCGCCATCGGCGCCAAGGACCCAACGACGATCCCACGTTCACGTTTCCTCGGCCCAATAACCTCAACCCTGGCACTCGATGGTATCCATCACTGTCGTCAACACATAACGACCAGCCGACCGGTCCACGCAATGGCTCCCCCGCTTCGGACAGAAGTTTAAGACCACCGCCTCTACGCCAGCGCCAGTCTCCATCACCTCGGCGCCGTCCAATGTCGCCACCGCCGGGAAACTAGCCGGCGCGGCCGATGGAGGTGAGGTCGCCGGACAGCCTTTACGAAATATACCTCTGCCCGTTTACATGGTCAAAAATAAGATTGAAGTTTTAAGTGCAATGCACTTCTTAAGCGACCCTGAACCTGCGTCCACCGGCGATGTCCGCGCACGTGGAGATGGGCGCGCGCAGCCTGGCCGCTGACATGGCACATACCCACGTGGGGGATTGGCCAGGAATCTCCTCGTCTTCCTTGGCAACGGGGGGAGATGGGCGCGCGCTGCCTGGCCGCTGACATGGCACATACCCAAGTGGGGGATTGGCCAAGAATCTGGCGTGAGAAGGGCTAATGCACCTGCTTAAAGGAGTACTGACACGAAATTTCAAAGCTGAGATCCGCTCTAGCAATCAAGTACAACGACAACACAAATAGGTGTCTGTGAATAAATGCATCTTTCTTTCTTTGTAGTTGTGTGTGTGTGTGTGATCTCTCTTTCGTGGACATTACCGAACCGCGCAAATTCAACTCGTGCATTCGCACTTTCACATTCTTCCGCTCGGGGAAATGCGGGGAATTTTTTAATTGATGGTGTGCCCACGATGGCTTTGGTTGACACTGGGGCAACAGTTTCTGTGATGAGTAAGGCATTTAAAGACAGCCTTGGGACAAAAGTAATGTTCAGCTGGGATCGCAGTGCCACATTTCGAGGCGTTGGTGGTGAACCGTTGTGGCCCCTTGGTACTTGTACAGTGATGTGTGTCATTAGGGGGACAAAAGCTTCAAAGCAATTGGGTTGCTTCACTCTAAGAAGTCTACACACGAGGTTATTCTCGGTATTGACTTCTTGCAAGAATGTGGTGCTAAGTTAGATTGTGCGACTGGCGAACTCTGTGTAAGCAGTGTTCTTTACTCTGCACTTGCCGAAGAATAATCACGTTCCAGCGAACACGCTTTGATTGTTTTGCAAGACATGGTCTACCTCCCCGATCGGCGTCATTTACACCTGTCATGCTGCGGTGCTGTGGACCTTCTGTGCAATTGTTGAGCCCATTCTGTCGAACTGCGTCATGTTTTGCTGCTTTTGATTTCCATACACGGTGGGCTGTTGCGCAGTTAACTGCTTCGTTCTGCCGAGGGATGAGCTTGCCTATTTGAAGACAGGGCAACAGTTTAGCGAACGCATTTGACTGCCTGTCAGGACATGATGTTTTGAACCCGCGTCACGTGTTGCGATCGCGGTGGGCGCGAGTTCCGTTAATATGACAGCAGATCTTCTGCTCTGCCGCTTAGTAGAGTTCGAACTCTCGTTTGGAACGAAGCTAGCATGCAGAGTTTACTACTGGTATCTGGAACCAGTGCGACGCATCTTCTGTGCAACCTGCACGTGACTGCTCGTACGAAGTTGGCTTGCGGCCACGCGTGACGAACAGCTTTTTAAGATGATAAACAAAGGTCTTTCTTTTGCCGAGAGGGAGGCGTTAGCCCATGTCCTTTCAAGGCATGCGACAGTGTTTGACTTTTCCACAAGCCCCGGCAACAAGAACGAAATCCCGCCTTCTCGCACGCGCCACAGCATAGACACCGGAACCGCCCGCCCGCTCCGGCAAAAACCGTATCGGTTTCTCCTGGCGAGAAGAAGGTCATCGCAGACCAGGTCAACGAGATGCTACAGAAGGGAGTGGTACAGGAATCAGCTAGCCCTTGGGCAGCGCCGGTAATCCTGGTGAAGAAGAAGGACGGTTCCCGGCGATTCTGTGATGACTAGAGACGCCCGAACTCAATTACAAAGAAGGACGTGTACCCTCTTCCTCGCATAGATGATGTCATTGACTGTCTGCACTCCGCCTCCTACTTTTCGTCAGTTGACTTAAGATCTGGTTACTGGCAAATTCCGATGGATCCGCCCACAAAGAGAAGACGGCTTTTGTGACTCCTGACGGGCTATTCGAATTTAACGTCATGCCGTTTGGCCTTTGTAACGCCCAAGCTACATTTGAAAGGTTCATGGGCACAATGTTGCGCGGTTTAAGTGGGGGATTTGTTCGTGCTACCTCGACGACGTAGTAATTTTGGACGCACTTTTAAAGAGCACAACACCCGCCTGGACATGGTCCTGAACTGCCTAGAAAAAGCCGGCCTTGTGCTAAATTAAAAAAAATGCCGCTTCGGGGAGCGCCAGACCTTAGTGTTGGGGCATCTAGTCGACAAAGATGGCGTTAGACCTGATCCACAAAAGATTGAAGCCGTGAGTCAGTTTAGGCAGCCAAAGTCTGTGCGCGACCTACGAAGTTTCCTGGGGCTATGCTCCTACTTTCGTCGGTTTGTGCCAAACTTTGCAGAACTCCCTTTTCCTCTGTCTTCTCTGTACGCAAAAATGCTCCTTTCTACTGGACATCTGAGTGCGAAGCCTCCTTTTCTCAACTGAAATTTCTTCTCACGTCGGGCCAATACTACGCCATTTTGATCCGGCTGCTCCTACAGAGGTGCATACCGACGCCAGCGGCATCGGAATTGGAGCAGTCCTTGTGCAGAGACTTCACGGCACTGAGCATGTGATTGCCTACGCCAGCCGCACGCTCAGCAAACCTGAGAAAAATTATACAGTGACTGAGCAAGAATGTGTGGCTGTCATCTTTGCTGCGCATAAGTTTCGCCCTTACATCTATGGACGGCCTTTTACAATTGTTACGGACCACCACTCCTTATGTTGGCTCGTTGGACTACGTGATCCATCTGGGCGGCTCGCCCGCTGGGCCCTCAGACTCCAAGAATATGATTTCGCTGTTTCCTACAAAAGCGGCCGCCGACACACCGACGCTGACTGCCTTTGCCGGCGCCCAGTTTCATGTACCGCCTGCGAAGCTGACAATTTCGACGACTATCTTGCAGCAGTCGTTGAGACATTCCCTGACATAGAAACCTTCCGGCGAGAACAGGAAGGTGACCCCAAGCTAGCGTCATTCTTCGCCACTGCTCGCGACTCCACCCCTCCCAACCGCTTTTCTATTCGGGATGGCCTGCTCTACAAAGCAAACTACAATGCGACTGGAGCGCGGTTCTTTCTCGTTGTACCCGAGCGGCTGCGCCCTTGCGTGCTTCGTGCTATGCATGATGACATGACGTCTGGGCGCCTTGGCTTCGCTCGCACATTAAACCGCGTACAAAAACGCTTTTACTGGCCTAACATGCGGCGCACGACTGAAAAACACGTCGCCAGTTGTGTGGAGTGTCAGCGCTACAAGCGTCCTGCAACCACACCGCCCGGCCTCCTCCATCCTGTGAATCCACCCACTGCTCCATTTGAGAAAGTCGGGATTGATTTCGTTGGCCCACTTCAACGGACGCCAGCTGGAAACCGCTGGGTTATCGTCTGCGTGGACCACCTGACGCGTTACGCAGAAACTGCGGCTGTACCAACAGCTTCAGCAGCCTCGGTTTCTATGTTCCTGCTAAATTTTATGATTCTGAGGCATGGCGCTCCGCGCGTGCTTATAAGTGATCGTGGCCGCCAATTTATTGCGGATGTTGTAGAGGAGCTACTTCGCCTTTGCACCTCACAGTTTCGCCATGCTACACCATATCATCCGCAGACCAACGGACTTGTTGAACGCACAAATCGAACACTTCTCAACATGATTTCAATGTACGTGGCATCAGACCACAAAAACTGGGATGAAGTATTGCCTTTCATAACTTACGCGTACAACACGGCCAAGCACGAAACAACCGGCTACAGTCCCTTCTACCTCGTCTACGCACGCAATCCTCGCACTCCTCTGGACACCATCCTGCCATTCTCGTTGCACGACGAGGAGTCAGTTGCCAAGACTCTGTGCCTGGTCGAAGAGTCCCGCCAATTAGATCGCCTGCGCACCCTTGCATCACAGACCCGGTCTAAACAGAGATACGACGTAAAGGTGGTTTGGTGTGGTTATGGACTCCCTTTAGGAAACGTGGACTGTGTAGCAAGGTTTTGTTGCGTTACACTGGCCCATTCGTTATTCTCAACCGTGTAAGCGACGTGACCTACGTCATTTCGCGCCTCACAACACATGGTCGCCGGTCCAGAAAGACCCAACTTGTGCACGTCGCCCGGATAAAGACTTATCACCCTCGTGCTGCTGAGTGACTCACCCGGTGGGTTTCGTCTGCGTAGGGGGGAAATGTAACGCTACATAACTTGTTGAATGTTGTGCACAGTAGATGTCATTGACTATGGCACAGGCCAATCCCGCCGGCGAAAATGCCGGGGCGACGAAGAGAAGAACGAGGTGCTTTTGGCGTATCCAGGGCTCGGACTCGCCGCTCAGCAACGGTCCTCACCCACGGTTTTTTTTATATTAACCCTCAGCTCACCCCACAACGCCTGAGCGTCACCGTAACAATATGATATTTTGTAAATTTTCCAAACCCAATGATTGGCCCCTAAAAGGGGCCTTACCGAAGTTTTGTTTCCACTCCTTCCGACCATGACCGTCCCCAAACCTGACAACTACCCCCAATTCTTGGTAATCCTATCTTGGTATTCCACAGTCCGTTTTCTTGATTTCGAAGTTTTTCAGAAATTATTACAGGGGAATTCTATAAAACTAAGAAGCAAAGAAGCGGCGAGATCTTGGTCGAAGTACACAGTTCCCTGCAGGCCACAAAACTGCTGAACTAGACCCGTATTGCCGATCTTGACAACAAAGGCATCCCTCATTGCAGCCTCAACAGCTCGCAGTGCGTTATCTAGGAGCCAGATATAGCAGACGAGACAGCGGCCGATCTTCTTGAAGTCCTGAAAGGTCAACGTGTGACGGGAGTCAGGCGCATCAGTATAAGAGACCACAAGGTAGTACCCACTAGACACATCATACTGACATTTGACCATTCAGTCCTTGCGGAATCATCAATGTTGATTCATCCGGGGCTCCGTCCGAGCATACATCCCGAATCCGCGGCACTGTTTTAAGTTCCAGCGGCTCGGGCATGTACTAACTCATGTCGGGGCCAAATAACTTGTGCCAAGTGTGCCCAAGATGACCATCGAACAGATAATTGTAGCTCACAACTCCTTTGCATTCAGTGTCAGCGCCCATGCACGGCCTGCTCCAGGAAACGTGAAAAGTTCCAGCTATAAAATAAAATAATAAACATTAACGTCACAGAACACATCAGTTTCCCGAAGACGCAAAAACCGTTCGCTTCTTTCCTTCTGCGGAGGTACGGCAACGCAGCTCACCGGGGGGGGGGGTGCGCAGTAGGATGGTTTCGGCATTAGGTCAGCACCAAGTAAACTTGGTCCCACTTCCACCCCCCCACCCCTCACCTGTGTTGCCTCAGGCAGCCCAACCCGTCATTACAGCGCCGGCTCAGCCCAAAGCGATTGTGGTGGCATCCGTTCACAGCGGGACCGATGCCGCTACTGCCCCTGCATCCCCAGCCTAACGTTCACTGTAGGCAGCCGGGGCCACGACACAGGGACTCACGCATCGGCTCCACCGCCGCCACACCAGCCATGCCACCTATGCCGCTCCCAACGACTTCGGCGGTGGCGGATCAAACGAAGGGGGCCGAAATGCGTGCCAAGTCTAGGGGCCCCGCTCCATCGAGCACCCCCAAGTCGTCTGACGACGAGATGGACGTCCACGCCAACAGGCAAGCCCAAAAAGTCCCTTTCCAGAGTACAAGCCCCGAAAGACAAAATATGAATAGAAACACACGGTCTAGTAGCTCTTAAGTATCTATAATGGGAAGAGAAAATATCATTCCGTGGAACTGCAGAGGCCTCCATTGAAATCTTCATGATGTTTATGAGTAATTCCATGCCAATAAGCCAAGTGTGTTGTGTCCTAAAAACATTTATACTCCCAGCACACAAATTTTTTATATAGTTACATTATATTTAGGAAGTACAGGGATGGTGGTCTTACATACTGACATGGTGGGGCTATCCTTGCCCGAAAATCCTTAACGTGCCACGCTATCCAACTACAGACCATCATTGAGCCTGCTGCCTATAAAACCATATTCTTTAATAGGTTTATAACAATATGTTCTCTGTATACCCCTGCTGACCTCTAGCTCTCGATCTGGGGTTTCAAGGTCCTGGCAGATCAGCTATCGGGACCATACAGCCTCTCATAGGTGACCTGAATGCACATATCCCTCCTTGGGGCTCCGATCCCACGGATGCCCGAGGTCGCCTCAACGAGAAATTCTTAACGTCGTCGGAAGCATGCTATTTCAACAGAAAATAGCGTACATTCTATACTATAAGAAACTATAAGAAACAGCACGTATTTACACCTTGACTTGGGTGTTGGTTCTGCATTTCTGTTTCCTTGTCTTGAGTGGGGCGTCGGCACAGATCCATATAGTAGTGATGAGTTCCCAATTTCACTAACGTATATAGGTACAGGCCCAAGCATTTCATCTTGCCAGAATAGGTGCGATGACGCGAATGCATTTACAGAGACATCTAAACTGCACTACACATCCCAAGACATTTACATGTGGGAGAAGCTACCTAACTCCTCACGACGCACATCCTCGACGCCGCCGGTAAGTCCATCCCCCATGCCTCTGGTGCCCTGTGCGACCAAAGGAAGTCATGGAATGAGGACTGTAGGCAGGCGCGACAGGGCAAGAACAAGGGATATTCGTCGGTGGCACGCCAAGTCGGATAGCCTTCTTTTGTTCAAGCGGACGAAGGCGTTTTGAAAAATTGCGCGGTGGGCAAAACAAGATAGTTGGCGCTCATTCATAGCATCAATGCGTTCTCCTACAGAGACACACAAAAAGTATGGACACGAATATTCAAACTCAAAGAACAACAAACACGCAGTGTTTCTCTCGTCAGTACAACAGGGACACACCCGAAGGCCAGGCTGACACGCTTGAACAACACTTCCAACACGTGTCCAGTTCGCACACTACACAAACACTTTCAAGAAACACAAACTCTCAGACGAAAAGAAACCTTCACACGACCAAGACAGATCAACGACATCCTATAATTCTGCGTTTTCACTTCATGAGCTGAGGCGCACTCTGAGCACGTGTAAACCCTAAGCTCTAGCCCGGGACAATATCACATATACAATGATACAGCACTTACACACAGACACTCTTGTAACACTCCTTCACCTTTAAAACAAGATTTTGGGGCACATCCAAGATTTTGCAGGGAGGCCGTAGTATTAGCATCCTTGAAAAAGGGGAAGGACCCTTACTGTCCCGCTAGCTATCGACCCATTGCCCTGACGAGCTTCTCGAGCTTCTCGAGAACATGGTATACCGGAAACTCGTGTACTTTTTTGACTACAAAGTTCTTCTCGAGAACTGCCAGACAGGCATCAGGACGGGGAGATCCACAAACGACCAACTTGTGGTACTAGATTCTTACACGAAGGATGCCGTCGGTCACAAACAGGTTTGTGTTATTGTGTTTTTCAACATATAGAAGGCCTATGACACTGCTTGGCGTTACGGGATTCTTAGTTTCCTGAGGTCATTTGGTATCTCGGGTAACATGTTAAACACCCTTGTTAGTTACCTGTCGGAGAGAACCTTTTTTGTTAGAGTCGGTAGTGCGCTCTTAAGGGCTCACGTGCAAGAAAACTGTATTCCCCAGGGTGGAGTGTTAAGCTGCACTCTTGTTATAGTTAAGATGAACTCTCTTGAACGGCATTGCCACCTACAATCTCTTATTTTCGCTTATGTAGAAGACGTCCAGGTATCTTTAAAATCATTTATTCTGTCAATCTGCGAACGTCACGTCCAGCTTGGTATCAAGAAACCTTGCTGTTGCGCAGACACAAATTATTTTAAACTTTATCCTGGAAAGAGGTCTTGTGTTCTGTTCGCAAGGAAACGTGCGTCCACCCATACCCAGATATCCCTCTTAACGGCTTGTCGATTCCTGTGTACAAGGAGCACATGTTTTTAGGTATTTTAGTGGACGAAAAGCTTACATTCATTCCGCGTATGAAACAGGGTTAATGCAAATGCTTAAAAACAATGAACATTCTTAAGGTCCTCTCACACCAATCTTATGGGGCCGACATAGAACTCCTGCTGCGTCTCTACAGTGCCTTGGTAGGGTCTCGGCTTGATTATGGCAGTGTCGTGTATGGGTCGGTGACAAAAATAGCACAGAAGATGCTCGACGCAGTACTGCATCTTGGCCTTTGCCTCTCTGCGGTGCTTTCCGCAATATCTCTGTTGAGAGTCGGGATGTCGGGTTTGACAAAATTGTGCCTAGGGCATCAGTGGGAGTATGTCGACATGCTGCATGCATCAAAAATTGTGTCTCTCACCAACCATCCTTTTAATCCAAGCATGAACGACACATCAATATCACAACTATTTTTAAAGAGGCCATCTATTTCCTCACCTTTTTCTGTCAGAGTGAGAGAGGAGTCTTTTAAATTCAAGGTTTCCCTTTCAGACACGCGCAAGGCACCCATCCATAATTTCATTCCCGCAAGGCATCTCCGTCCTTTACCATGCAACCTGTCATTCACACAAGCGGAAAAAATAGGGTACCCAGGAGAGTGATTCTGTAGCAGTTCCTTTTCCTGCAGCACAAGTGCAAGCGCGCAAAATTCTTCAGCGACGCATCGAAAACTGGTTCTGCTGCCTCTTTTGTAGCGCACGTGCAAAATTTTAGCGGTAGTAAAACAATGAATTTTTATAACAGTATGTACACGGCAGAAGCGTATGGCATCTTACTCGTTTAAAATGAAATCATCAAACATAAAATTCCCAAGTACATCGTGTACACAGATTGTCTAAGCGTTGTGCAGGCGCTGTTATTACGAAGGTCGTTTAAAAACTCTGATCAATGTTCTTTTAAAGGTTCTAATTACTCCATATCTCTGAAATGTTGAAATACCTCTATGCTGGGTACCACGGCACCTTGGGATCCCTGGCAATGAGACTGCTGATCAAATAGCTGGTGCTGCTGTTCTCATGACTACAGTTGACGTAGCAACAGTATCTTACAACAGTATCCCACGACAGCTTCGTAACGAACGGCAATTACAGTGGAGTCAACATACCGACCACACACTGCACGTAATAAAACCACAATTGGGACGCTACGCAACTCATTCACACAATACACACACTGAAGGCGGATTGGCTACACACATGCAACACACTCCCGCCTGTTCACGGGATTTTCGAGACCCACGTGTAGCAGGTGTAAAAAGGGCTTATGTGTAGTCCGCATACAAATCACATTTAAGAGAGTTGAAACAACACGACATAAACATTTCACTTAATTATATATACGACACGTTCCACTGCAACCATCTTACGTTTTAGCCGACGAAGCAATGTTTTCTATTCAACGTGTTCTTAAGTTTTTAGGTGAGGTAAACTTTCTGTAGCTCTTATATCCCGTGAAGTCATCCTGGCCGTATATGCCAGCAATCTCCATTACCTTTTGTTTTGCGTCACTTTTAAGTTTACTCTCATCATCATCATCCTCACCAGGCTATCTACTCCCACTGCAGGGAAAAGGCCTCTCCCATTATTCTCCAATTACACCGGTCTTGTGCTAACTGCGACCTATTTATCTCCACAAAATTGCTTAATCCCGCCTGCCCATCTAACTTTCTTCCGCCCTCTGCCACGCTTGTCTTCGCTAGGGATCCATTCTCTTGCCCTTCATTACTAACGGTTATCTTGCCTTCGCATTACGTGCCCTGCCCACGTACAATTCTTAATTTCCACTACTATGTCCTTAACACGCGTATGTTCCCTGATTCACTCCCCAGCGGCACAGAAAGTGTGCCCCAAGACCGGCCCGTCTATGGCCGCTTTCTGGCATGTCCGGCCAGCATCCAGGTTCTGGCAGTCACTGATCATGCGTTGAACGGCCAACATTCGGCAACCAGCGCTTCGGTATTTTTCCGTCCGCCCGTGTCAGGACGCACAACGGCAGCTAACCGGCTGCCAGATATTCAGTTCCTTTGGCTGCCGATGTTTGAAAGAGAACGGCCGAAGTACGGCCCTAGGCATCCGTTTTTTTTTTCGGGAAGCGGTAACAGGCCGAAGCACGGCTAGCGACCGGCCACAGAATATTCCGTATTCTTGCGGCAGTTGGTGTTCGAAAGGAGACCGCCGGAGCGCGGCTGCCGTGCATTCGTTGTTTCAACGGTGAACCCGCGTCCGGCGGTAGAATTTCGTTTTCTTCGGCAACCAGTGTTATGAAGATACCGGCCGACGTACGGCCCCAGAATATACGTTTTTTCATTCGGTTAACGTCCTCGGCCGAATTACGGCAAGCGATGGCCACCGAATATATGGCAACCGGTGTTTTAGAGACCGGCCTACGTAAGGTATCTGGTTATACGTCGTTTTTCGGCAAACGGCATACAGCCGAACAACGGCTCGCGCCTGGGCGCCGAGAATTCATGCACAGACGTGTTTGGAAGGAGACCGACCGGTTTTTTTCTGGGTGGAGAAAAAGCCGTTAGGGAGCCGAACGACGGGGACGCGTTTTTCATCCGCTCCGTGTTTCTACGTTTTAAATGAACGAACATCGTTTGTCACAGTAATCAGTGTTCTCGGTGAACGGGCAAGGTGCAAGGACTCACTGGACATTAGCAGGGAACCTTTTAGGCCATCGAATGTCATTTATTGCCACAAGAAGACTGTGCCACACCGACGGGTGAGCTAAGCCTCGCCAGCATCGCCGCTACCACGCCTCAGCCGCCGGCTTCGTCGACCCATCAGCTCGAGGATATTCGCCCCCTCAAGAAATGGAGAGCATTGGAGACATCGACCCGGCAGAGATGTCCGATCCGAGATGAAGATGGTTTCACCAGAATAACTGGCCTTCAGGGCGTCGATGAGCGGCCACCACGCAGGAGCTAAAACGCCACCATGTTAAGGGCTCCCCACCAAAGAAAGGCAAGTGCGAGCAAAAGCGCAAGTGATTCTGCGTACAATTAAACTTCGACAAGTAATGTTGCACTATATTGTTGGTGATAATCGTAGAACAGACTCGCTCGCGCATTGGTAGGATCAACTTCATGCCCTGCACTATGTTACTTCATGGGATTTTACGACTGCCTATTTAGAAAAAAAACTATTTTAAATTTGCGATAACAACAGAGCCTTGTAGCTGACGAAGCCTAGCTGTTAATTTAGTTCCGATGTTTTGAAGGTGAGCTTAGCTACTCACTTGGATATGACTCATTTGGTTAACATAATCGCCAGCATCCTAGCAAACACGGATTTTGTCAGGATTTTCTTGCTCAACGCAGATTGTTGAGTTCACGCACGATTTGGTTCTTATAAGCTTACAGTGGACTGCAAAAAAAAGAAATGATGGTGTTCCATATCCCCTTCTGCATAGTACATTTCGTCCTATGAACTGAATGAATCGGTTTTTGCATTGCAATTACTATTGGCCCTATACTTTGTTAAAAAGTACTGTGTAGTTTACAGGACTATAGCGAATGAACGTGATTCCGTATACCTGCAGCTTTATTCGAATTTAATAACACCCTGGTGTGCTGATTCAGAAAAGTTTTTGGATGTTAAACAGTGTGT